>ML783488.1:634172-675613 GCA_009831015.1 Picea engelmannii | reverse complement strand
AGTAAGTACATTATCCTTCTTCTCTTGTCCATTCAATACTTTAGAACTAGGGAAAGAGTAGTATTCTGTCACAGTTTGTTCCAGATCCAGGTGGATCTGAGGAGATTGGTCTGTGTCCGCACTCACGAATTTATCCTTGAACAGTGAGCCCATTTTTGTACCGAGGTGCTACATTGGCCTGTGGATACATGTATTTTTGTATGTAAACATTTTGGATGGCCTGATGGGCTTTTATATATATATGAGTATACATATTTTGAGATCCTGATGTTGTCTACATGTGTTTTTTGTTGATGATGTTGATGATGTCTATTCTATATATATGTTGTGACAGGATTTGTGAGATGTTTATGTATGTGTAGCTTGATGTGATATATGCCATTCTAACACCGTGTTAGTTATTTGATCTGTTGTTTGATTCAATTTTCTTGGAATATATGTAAATGTAATGGAATCAAAATGTCGAGATAGCAGCCTAACCTGCAGGTATTTGCGGAAGAGGCATGGATCGCATACACGGTACACATTGTTGAGGTGGAGAACGACTAGTTGAGAGTCGAGGAAGATGTTAAGGCGAAAAATATGATGATGCTGGGCATCAGCCAAGAGGCCAATGACTGCAGTGTATTCATCTTGGTTGTTGGTGGCTAGCCCCGAACATATGTCGCTTGAATGTAGCATTTCATGTGAGGGGGTGTAGAGAGCCCAAGCAGCCGAAGTGAGATTTTGTGTCCAACAGTTGGCGTCGTCGGCATAACCAATATGATAGGCTGGTGGAGGAAGCATCTGTCAATAGCACAAAGGATAGTTTAGACGAGAGGGGAGGATAAAACAATTAAAAACACTAGAAAAGAAATAACCTAAAGTAGAATGACTACATTTAAGCATAAAATTTCTTGAGATATAACCCGTTGATGGGTTCTTTGAGAGAGAGGCCTTCGGGAGAGGCCAAGATGTATGTGCCTTTGGTGAGGCAATGTTGGATAATGTAAGGCCCATGCCGAAGTGATTCGAATTTGCCGTGTCCAAAGGTATCATGAGCGATATCATAATCCAGGGCAAGGTCGCCTTCGCGGAATGATCGAAGGTTGACATGGTGATCAAAGGTAGCCTTGGATCATTTTTTAGTTGCCTCGTTGTTCTGTAAGGAAGATCGACGATCTTCATCCAAAGAATCCAAGTTCAGTAAGCACTGCTCCATTGGAGCAGTGTTAGGTAATAGATCAATTGCGATGCGTAAGGTGGGAATTTCTCACTCGATGGGAAGAGTTGCCTCGACCCCATGGACTAAATGGAATGGTTTGAACCCAGTAGCGGTCTTCACTGTTGTTCAATAAGCCCATAGCGCAGAAAATAACATATGATGCCAATTGGTTTTATGTTTATTAACTGTGCGCTGTAACATGGTCTTGAGGACTTTGTTCACTGCCTCGACCTGTCCGTTTGACTGAGGGTAATATGGTGAGGAAAAATCATGAGAGAAGCCTAACTGAGAGGAGAGTTCAATGAAGATCTCATTCTCGAAGTGTTTCCCATGGTCGAAAATGAGTTGGAGGGGTGCTCCAAAGAGGGATATGACGTGGTTAAAGAAAAAACGCATTGTAGTGTCAGCGGTGTTGTTGAAAGTGGGCATAGCTTCAGCCCATTTGGTGAAGTAATCAACGGCGACAATAATGTATTTGTGACCATTGCTGGAGGGGGGATTACAAGTCATAAAGTCAATGCCCCATTTAAAAAAAGGGCCGGCAGTAATGATAGGGTGAAGAAGGGCGGGGGGAGCTCGGGCTTTGTTGGCATAGAGCTGACATTGCTCACACTGTTTCACGGCATGAATGCAATCATGAAACAAGGTAGGCCAAAATTAACCGGCTCGGATAATCTTTTGAGAAGTGGATATACCCGAAAGATGGCCCCCACATGCGTCGTTGTGGCAGTTGTTTAAGACTCTATTGGCCTCGTCAATAGTCAGGCATCGACGAATAATGGTGTCGACACCCCGTCGGTATAGGATGTCTCTGATGAGGACATAGCAGGGGGCCTAATGGCGAATACTCCGACGATCATCTCGTGAAAGGTGGTTACCGAACTTTTGAGTTCGTAGGTAGACGAGAAGGTCACCATACCAAGGATCATCCGAAGTGATGTAAAAGAGATGTTCGTCAGGAAAGTCAGTGTTGACGGGGGGACTGGTGGTGTCAGAGGGGAGGGCCGTGACAAGTTCGGCGAGAACGAGGGCCTTATTACTCTTAGGTGTTGAGAACTCGAGGTCATACTCCTGAAGGATAACGATCCATTGAGCAAATTTTCCATTAACTTGGCGACGTCTGAGCAAGTACTGCATAGGGTTGGAATCTGCGACGACCTTTGTGGTGTGAAGAAGAATGTAATGGCATAGTTTCTGGACTGCCAGGACAACTGCAAGAGCAAGTTTCTCTTCCTTTTTATACTTCAAGGGTGGTCCTGAGAGGTTCTTACTAACGTAGTAAATGACGTGTTCACGATTTTCATCTCTGAGCTGGACAAGGATGCCAGCTACTGATACAGCTGATGCTGATACGTAGAGGATGTAGTCGTGATTATAGTCAGGTGCACTAATTAAAGGTGCATTTGAAAGTGTTTTTTTAAGATCGTCAAATGATTGTTGGGCATAGTCGTCCCAGTGAAAAGGGATGTCGTGACGTAGTAAGCGCAGAAAACCGTGTGTGCGTATGGTGTAATCGGGAACAAAGCGTCTAAGAAAGTTAGCTTTTCCCTGTAGACTCTAAAGTTGTCAAAAATTCCAAGGAGGTGGAATTTCGGTGATATCTTTGACTTTGAGGGGGTCCATGATAATACTGCTTTGGGAAATAATAAAAACGAGGAGGTGCTCTGCGGTGACGCAGAACACACACTTGAGAGGATTCAAGTGGATGTTGTACTGGCGACACCATTGAAAGATGACTCATAAATCATCGAGATGTTGGGTGCGTTTCTTGGATCGATCTGTGAGGTCGTCCAAGTAGGCGAGGATGATTTCAGCCAGATCGTGAAAGATGTATGTCATCGCTCGCTGGAAAGTTGTGCCAGTGTTTTTTAAGCTGAAAGGCATGACACGATATGAAAAAGTACCCCAGCGGGTAATGAATGCGGTTTTATACTGATTGGTTGGGTGGATTTCAATTTGGTTATAGCCAGTGAATCCGTCCATAAAGGAGAGAGCCTCGTGGTCGGCGCAGTCGTCGATAATTTGATCGATGAAAGGCATTGGAAAGTTGTATTTTGGACATGCATTATTGAGATCGCGAAAGTTGGTGCAAACGTGGATAGTGCCCTATTTTTTGTCGACGGGTATAGGGTTGGACACCCATGAAGTATAAGCAATGGGGTAAATAAACCTGGCCGTACGTAATTTGTCAATTTCGGCTTTGATAGCCGCGGCTTTAGATGGGTGTAGCGGTCGTTGTTTCTGGAAAACTGGTGTGATGTCAGGCCAGGTGTCGATGCGATTCTTGACAATAGAGGGATCGAGGCTAGGCATTTCTGTGTGTGACCAAGCGAAAATATCCCTATATTCTTGGAAGAGGGATTTATATGCGGCGATTTCCTGAGGAGTGCAAGCAACTCCAATGATGATTTATTCGACGATGCCATTTTTAATGGAAATGTCGATTTTGATGGTGGGGAGAATGTTGGCCATATTACCTTCTTCAAAAGCGTCGAGGGCAGGAATTGGATTGTTGAACCAATCTATAGGCCCTGACGGGATAAAATCTTTGGTTTCAACCATGTAAATGGGGTTTTGGTTAGGAGGCATGAGGAATTCCTGTGGAAAGAAGAGGGCACGGTGATCAGATGGATGTTAAGTCAGCATTTCTTAATGGAGATCTAGAGGAAGAAGTATATATGGAGCAACCTGAAGGATTCCTATTAACAGATAATTCTAATTATGTTTGTAAGCTGAAGAAGGCCTTATATGGACTAAAAAAATCACCACGAGCTTGGTATTATAGACTGGACAAATTTCTACAAGAAAAAGGGTTCAAGAAAGGTATTGTTGACAGTAACCTTTACATTAAGTCTGAAGATGATAATTTACTAGTTGTTTTGGTTTATGTAGATGATATTATTTTTGGTTGTACTAATGAATCACATGTCCAGTGGTTTGCTAATTCTATGCAAACAAAATTTGAAATGTCCATGATAGGAGAATTGTCATACTTTCTTGGCCTACAAGTAAAACAAAGCTCTGCAGCAATTTTTATTTCTCAAGAAAAATATTTGAAAGAGATGTTGAAGAAATTTTAGATGGAAGATTCATCTACAGTTAGCACACCTATGGTGGTCGGTTGTAAGTTGAGTAAAGATGATATCTCACCAAATGTTGATCAAAGGACATATCGCTCAATGATAGGCAGTCTTTTGTACATCACAACATCTTGTCCTGATATAATGCAAGCAGTTGGAATGGTAGGTCGTTTTCAGTCTGCTCCTAAACAAAGTCATTTGGTAGCTATCAAAAGGATATTTAAATACTTGAATGGAACAATGACTTATGGTCTGTGGTATCCTAGAAATAAGAATTTCTAGTTAACTGCTTATTCAGATGCAGATTGGGCAAACTGTGTTGATGAGAGGAAAAGCACCAGTGGAGGAGCATTCTTTCTGGGTCACTCATTAGTTGCATGGCTTAGTAAAAAGAAAGGATCCATTTCATTATCCACTATAGAGGTAGAATACATTGTTGTTGCTACCTGCTGCACACAAACCTTGCGGATGATACAAACTCTTGCGGATCTGAAGGTAACTTACACTGATCTTATTCCAATTCATTGTGATAACACCAGTGCCATTAGTGTCTCCAAGAATCCTGTTCTTCATTCCAATACCAAGCATATTCCAATCAAGTACCATTTTCTCAAAGAACAAGTTACAAAAAAAATTGTTCAACTGAATTATATACCTTCTACAGAACAAACTATTGATATCTTTACTAAACCATTAGCAGTGACCCCTTTTGGATATCTTTGTCAAAAGTTGGGGGTTATAATCTCTTGTGTCTAATATGTTCACCTGGTCAGAGGGATTACTTATTGAATATCTGGTGTATCTCCAAGATTCTTATAGTCGACAAGGGGAGTATGTTTTGCAACAGATTAAGGGAAAAATGATTCTTCTTTGACATTGATGTCAAAGGGGGAGAAAAGAGTTCGAAGGGAGAGTCGAGCTCATGAGGAGAGTCGAGTCTGAATGCATGTGGGTGCTTGTGTTGCCATCAATGCCAAAGGGGGATATTGTTGGCAAATATTTAATAGACATGACAAAGGGGGAGATCGTTGGCAAATATTTAACAGACAATGAATGGCAAATATTTAACAGACAACGAATGCTTGTCATTGATGGAAAGTACAACAATGAAGATGGCATGAGTACAACAATCATGATCAACAAAGCAGTGATATTCAGGAAGACCAACAATGCAACAATTGTCTAAATGCAACAATCCTCAGTCGTCAAATCAAGGATTGATCTAAACTGTTGATCACACATGATGAAGTCCCATAAATTTTGAGAAGTATTTCTGATCATTGGATCCCATCCAAAATTCCCGACAGAATGAGGGCCGTCAGATCTGAATATAGACAAGAAGAGTGCACTGAAGAGGAGGATCAATATCAGGCATTAGATCTGAGCATAGGGTCCGACCACCGTTGGATCGAGGAGAACCTGCATGATCTTTAAAGTGCAAGGAGTAGAGGGCTCACAAAATCCCAAAAGCAGGAGGACTGTCTATCTCAGGGGGTTATATGGACTGTTGATCCGACTCCCTGTCAAAGTTTTGGGGATCGAGATTTGGAGATGTCAAAGTGTCTTAACATCAGGAATACTGATTTCGCAATATGTGAAATTGTGATTCAATCACAGTCGTTGAATCGAGATCAGATCTAGACCGTTGATCCAACCCCATGTCAGAGTTTCGTGAATCGGGACTTTCAAGTGAAAAAAACATTAGACATCAAGGATGTCGAAATCGCGATATGTGATATCACGATTTAATCACAGCGTTGAATAGAGATCAGATCTGGACTGTTGATTTAACCCCATTTTGGAGTTTCGTGAATCGGGACTTTGAAGTGACAAAGACACTGGACATCAAGCATGTCGAAATCGCGATATGCGATATCACGATTTAATCGTAGCCGTTGAATAGAGATTAGATCCAGACCGTTGATTTAACTCCATATTGGAGTTTCACGAATCACGACATGGAGAGACAAAGAACCCAATGCAACAAGAATGCCGAAATCGCAAAATCGCGATTCAATTGTAGCCATTGAGTCAAGATCAGATCTGGACCATCGAATCACAGGACATGTGGCAAGTGATCGAAATTTCGCTGACTTGGGGTCAATGGAGCATAGTGTCTAAAATAACGAAATGAGAAATCGTGAAAGCACTTCTTGCGTAGGCGCTTGGTTATGACTATAGTCATATTGGGGAAGGAGCTAGTACATAAAAGTTCTGTATCAGAACTTCGGAGATCGCGAAATGAAGTGTCGAGACACTCAGCATAGGATTGCTGAAATGACGAAACCTGATTTAAAGGAAATGAATGCAAGAACTCATGAAGCCAATCCAACGGTGCAGGTGAACTTGGAATATGATCGGAAGGTTACTTTTTCTCTCAGAGTTAATCCTTCAGTTACGAATCTGTTAGTGAAACGGTTTCATGATTACGAATTTGTTGGCGTTTTAGTTGCTCAGAAAATTGTCTTTATTTTGCCTAAGGAAATGCGAAGTGAAACCGCTATGGATATGTGTATAAAAGAAAATGAGACAGACTGTGAATGAGTGGTTGTTCTGTATGAGAAAAGAATAAAATTGTAAGAAAGGGAAAATGTGAAGGTGCAGAGTGAGATGGAAAATATGCACAGCGTGAGATGAAACTCAGAGAAGAGTAAAATATGATCGAGAGAAGTTGAAGCAAAGAAGAATGGCAGAACGAGTTAATACAGAGAAAACCTGTTGAACAGACAGAGGAAGAGAAGAACAGAAGAACAGTTTGTAGAAGACCAGTTTTAGAGAAGAAAGAAAGATTGGTAAGAATTGATTTATCTGCATAGGTGACTGCTTATTTATTCATTTAATATTTGAGGGAGGTTGGGAGGTACTTTGGAGGACTATTTTCCTCAGAGGCTCAAGTGGGAGCATGAACACATGAAGTTGTAGCTTTCATCTGGTTGCATCCAGAGAAACCAGGATGGCAGGGTGGTGCAAGGGAGAACAAGTGTTCTATGTTAAACAGGTTCGAGCCTATGTAATTGGGAGTTGGTGCTTCCATCCAGTTGGTGCTGGAACGTATAGGGAGTTGGTTCTTCCTTATAGTGGGTGCTAGAGAAACCAGGGATTTGGTGCTTCCTTCTAGTGGGTGCTAGAGAAACCAGAGAGTTGGTGCTCTCAAAACAAGTTGTAGCTTGTAAAAACAGAGGTAGAAGCCTCACATTGAGTTGATGCTCAATTAAAGATGATGTACAGAACTTAAAAGATTACCTATCATTTCAAAGAAGAAGAGGTTTTCTCCCTTTATGGGTTTCCTTTTGAAAATATGTCTCTGTGTATACCTTATGTGTGATTGATGTTTTTCACTTTTACTATCCATATGTTGTATAATGTTGATGATCGCTTGAAGAAAAATTAAGAATGTTTTAACAGACTAAAAATTGTTTCAGCTCAAAGACAACTTATTCACCCCCCCTCTCAGTTGTATTAGTACTTTCAACAAGAAATTATTACCCTCATCTACAACAATAAAATATATATTGAAAGGACACACCTATGCCGAGCGGATATTGTACTCAAGGAATTCAAGATATGGAAAAGTTTCATATATGATATGAAACCGTCAAGGCCTACTATATTATTGTATTGTAACCAAATTTTGCAACAGAATCTTATCTTTGTAATTATTGTAATATGCCAATTAGGAAAGAGAACTGAAGATTCATTTCAATCCTTTGATTGTTTGACAGTTAGAGAAATATGAGAAGATTATCTTTGTATTCTATAGAAGACATGAATGAAAAGAGTAAATAACATTTTTTGTTTTTCAATTCATATCGTACTAATAATTTCATTTGAATAAAGAGAAAGAGGAATTTTGGAGACTTGTGATTCTGGTGACTGTGTTTGAGATTTTTCTTAATGCTTTACTGTTTATTTGTGTTCTAAGAGTTTCATTGTGTGAACTATTTATGAATTTTTCTATTGGGAATAGATTATCAATTTCTTCCTTTACTAAATACAGTCATAGTGTTATTAACTCTAAGAACAATTTTTTGTTAACATCTTTAATTGCATTACAACTTTATTCATCATCAGAATGTATGAATTATTTATAATTTGGAAGATATCATTATTGATTGTGTTTAATCCCTATTAGTTGGATCTTGATCAGGATATATTTAATTTAGTGTATAATTGTATCTTCTTTTAGTTTTAGCTAGCATTATTTTAGTTTAATTTTATATTTTAATTTATTTGATAACATTTGGTTCTCAAATTCATATTTATATAGTTAATTTAGTGTGGAAAGAAGACCAATATTATTGTCAGAAATACTATCCCAAATGAGAGTGGGTCTAATTGGGACCTTCCATTGACCATTCTCCATTACTTGTTTAAATGGTTAATTTGGGCCCATCAACTGTAATGACGCTAGAAGGAGGGCAATAAAACTGAATGACTAAAAATAAAACCACAAACCCGTGCAGTTTTATTCCACAAGTAGATACTTCCTTGTCCATTGTTGCCATAAAATTTGTTCTGAGTAGGTTTTCCTTCCCCTGTCGTATGATTTGAACACATCATCTCATACCATTTCTCAGTGTGCTTCCACTCATTATTAATCTACATTTTCTTCACTGCAACCCTACATATTAACTATCCCACAGATTGATAACATTCTCAGGTAGTCTCAAGACCATGTATACCCTATCCTAACTAGAGAATGGAGAAAAAATATATGTAAAACTCCCATTGAGTATTCACTACCTCAAGTTCAAGAGAATCCTCACTGTTGGAGCTGCCTTTTTCAACTGGCTTAAATATATTTTCTAAATTCAAATGTTGGTTTTTGAGTTCTTTTTCACTTTGTGACATTTACCTACTGAAAGTCTCAGTAGTATCGACATGCGAAATAGCGAAGGATGTTATGTTTCATAAGTTACCACTTTTTATCATTAAACGAAAGCTTTTACTTTTTGTACGTCAGAATATCGCTCTTAGAGAGTCACAAGTCACAAGATTTACAAGCCCTGATGTGCGAGGTCACGAAAATTTTTAAAAGCTTACCTCAGGTGAAAGTTGAGAGTAAAATTCTTTAAACCCCAGTAAAGTGCTGTCGGGATTTTGTGTCTCCACGTTCACTCTCTCCTAAAACATTATTGTCATAACTCCGAAAGACGAAGCCATGAGAATTTTACACAAATAACTCGGGTTAGTGTCAGGGGTGATTAGTTTTTACCATGGTTAAAGTCACTCAGGATTTTGCGACTTGGCATACGTTCCACCCGGAAATTATACCTTCGAAACCCCGAGCCGCGAAGTCGCGATATAAATTAAAACATGATTAATTAAACATTTAATCCTGGTTACATCCTTTCTTAACTAAATCTAATCATTGCGATCTCGGGTTTTAGAGGCTCTAAAGGGTAGAGTGAAAACTCCCGATATGGTGAACACCGAAAGGTTGATTAAATTTTAAGTAAGCTTGATAAAAAAATCTAAGCCAGCTTAATCAATGTTCAATACAAATAATAATATGCACAGTCTACGAGGTATTTTGAAATTTTCCTTGCGCCAACTTGTGTCACAAACCATCGAAATTTATAGCATTAATTGGAAATGAGGCGAAATGGCAAGTAAGGATATGGTCTTTATTTCTAAATTTGTCTCTAAATATGATTTGACCGTTCTGTTCATAAGGAAACCAAGATTTTAAATGATCAAAGATATATATCTTTTTCCTTTCTATTATATTCATAAAGCTCATTTCTATCCCGCGCAGATAAGTTTTTCCCAGCAAGTTGATCTTTGTATGTATACACATTTTTATTACAGGAGAGCTAAGTCACAATCTTCTGTCATGGCCCTGCGAAAAGAGTCCAAGACAAGTGTTGAGATTTCAGGACAAGGCTCTGACAATGTTTCAGATACTTCACCTCGAAGCATTGATTCCACACGAACCTGGTCATACATCTCATAGGTTCTACAATCAGATTTGGTGAATTGTTTAGACGATTCCAGTGACAACGAGAAATACGACTTGACTACCAAATACAAGATTGTCTTCCAGGCAGAGATGCACAAAGTAGCGGCTAGGCCATGTCTTTTGCCTTACTATGACATGATCCGATGGGTGCTAGATCATGTAGATATCCCTACCAGAACCATCATCAGTGAGAAGAAGGTCATTACTGGGACCATTAGACCAGAAAACTTATAGGTGATGTACAAGTTACTACCTACGTTGAAATTCACATACAATGTAGAGTTTCTAGAGGATTTTAAACAGAAGGAATGCGAGCAATACGGGAAAAGCTTATCTGATTTGATCAAGGACTGGGTCTCACACCCAACGAAGTTCAGGGCATATAGCAATGGAGTTTATTCCATATCTTCTTTGGAGACACAGTTCAAATACATAACGATGATGACCTGTAGATTGTATGGGAGGGAAGACACCATGCATTTTTTCCTCCCATTGGTGCCTTTGATGCATACAGTAGCAGAAGGATGTTCTTTCGACTGGGCCAAACTGTTGTTAGATATTCTGACCAGTCAAATTACAGAATATCGGAGGCAGAGGGAAAGTGGGAGAACCGCCTCATTTTTTATCTCTATATACATCATGGACGCCATGTGTTCCATGACACCTTTTCCCTTAATGAGTTGGAGTTGGGCTCCATCGGAGGTTGAGCCTATCCATGTCTATCATTCTAAGCTTTGGAAGGATAAGGCCTTAGATTTTATATATGAAATCTTCAATTGGGTAATGGTACCGATGCATGTCACCATCTTCGGTAATCCACCGCCTCGGATCTTAGATAGCATCGCGACCAATTTGAACAAGGTGGCTGACTAGTACGTGGAGGAAGAGTTTTCATACATCAAGGTGTTCGATGCTTATGTCCCTCCACATTATCTACCATTATTTATACCCGATAGGTTGGCCTGTTGCGAGATCGCCATGCAAACCGTGATTGGTGGCATAAGTAAAGAGCTGAAGGGGTTTTCAAAGAAGGTATGGCCACCTTTCCCCATTCATTTAAACACCTATTCTTTATTAGATTTCGAGCATGAAAAGGCTAAGGAAGCAGTCTTAGAAGATATAAAATTTGTCCATATTGAATTCAAGAAACACGACCCACACAGGGTCATGAGTAATCACTTGGCTAGTTGTGTCCTTAAAAGGTTTGAGCACGAGAATTCGCCTCATGATGATATTTTCTGAGGAAAGAGATAGTATGCCCAGGTTTTGGCTCGGATACAAGCCTTATCACCCAAAGAGAGGGCCGATGTTTTCAAATTCCAAGAACATAGGCGAAGCTACCTTCCCCCAGTATTACTAGGAGAGAATCCAATGACCATAGAGGTGCAGCAAACGAAAGCTGAAGGTGCCAAAGATTCAACACCCAGCCAAGAAGAACAACAGGATAAAGAAGAGAAAAATGGGGGCCCAAAATAGGAAGCTGAGGCTTCTGATCCTCCAAGCAAGCCAACTTCAGTTGTTACTCAAGGGAAATCATCTAAATAGGTCAGTAAACCCATTGTTTCTATTACTCCCCTGTAGTCAACAAAGGGAATACCAGACACAGGTTTGATTTTTTGTGAAGAATTAACACACATATCAGTGGAAGATCTACCTCCGAATGAATTCTTCTTCGATAAGAAGAGAAAGGTTGTCATGAGACAAGAAATATACCAAGAGGTAGGTACTGTATCCAAGAAATTTAAAATTATAACCAATGGAAGAACCATGAAGAAAGAATAATTTGCAACCCAAATAGTAGGAACATTGGGTGCTTTTGCTACAGAAAACCAATATTCAGTCGGGACCCTAAAATATCAACTGAAGCAAAAAAATCATCTAATCAAGACATTAGAGGCTAAACTAGCTACAACAGAGGCTACTGTCAAAGATCAGGCGAATGCAACTTTGGAGCAAGCTAGAATAGATGATCAAAATGAAATCAAGTGTATCAAAGATGATCTCGAATAGACACAGCTGATGGTTCAGACAAGTGAGATACAGATAGCTCAGCAAGAAGAATTGATAGAGCAGCTTCAGGCCAAATTAGAGTTCGTCGAAAGCCAGGTAATCAATATTGGGATATTTAAATCCCAAGCAATAGAAATCAGAAAAAGGTTATCGGTGGTGCAACAAGGTCTTCTTGTTAAAGTAGAAACGATTCAAAGCAGTTTCCAACTCATTGATCATATATTGGAGAACCTCCCTCTGAGAGAAAGGGAAGTCAGAGCAGCTCGGATTGCGTTCTAGGAGGTTATTATAGCCATGATGAGAAGGGAAATAAGAAGTAGTTCCAGTTTTCCCATCTAAGAGCAGACCAAGGGAAACATCTTGTTGAAAGAATGGGAGCGCAATATATCTGAAGGCAAACAACAAGCTAAGGAGATAAGAAAATCTTGTGAAGAAACTTTCAGTTTGTTAAATGGGATTTGGTTGGGTTCTGATGGTGAAAGTAGCATTGAGATACTAGGTCAGATCAATATAGTCAAATATCTGCTAAATGTCAAGGAAAATGAAGAAAGAGAATTACCCGAAATATCACAAATAACCCAGACAAACATAGTTCAAATAGATAAATGGCTAAATAAACCCAGTATATTATTATGTTCTATTAGCGCCAAAGACCAGCAGGTGGAAGGAAAGTTGCCACAGTTGGTGAAAGATTGTTATCTTTTTTAGGCCAATAACCAAGAAAAACCTTCTAAGTTGATATCATAGTTGATGGAGAAGTGCGTTATTTGCATGGAGTATGCGAAGAGGCAGGTTTCCGGTACCAAATGAGGACAGATATAAAGAAATGAAACATTTAACTCCTTTGATTGTAACCGAAAACCTCCGGAACGATTGAGATTCCAACATATAAAAATTTGTATAAATATACATTTTGTAGAAATAAAAGGGGATGGACCTTTTTGGTCAATCGTAATAGAGGCTATCTTCTTTTTGAGAATTAATACAAAGCAATCTGGAGAATACTGATTCCATCAAGACTGTGTTATGAGTTTGTTCTCTTTGTTATTCATATTCAATTTTATTTCTCTTATATACATCTGATGAATGTTGTACTGCAATTTAGTAAAACTTCTACTGTGGTGGTTAAATTTTATTCACCTATATCATTTACAGTTTTTCCTCTATATCATCTAACAACAGATACAAGACCTGTGAACCTTTAAGTTGTCATATTTTATGCTTCGTCAGATTCCTTTTTAGTTTATTTTCTTCCTCTATTTGAGGAGTGAGATTCTCCCATGATAGGAGCCTTAATTTAGAAACAACTAAATGTTTTTCTCATACTTCACACACTATTTATTTCAAATATAATGTAGTTACAGAAAAAGGCCTTTGGTTTGCATTTTGTCCTTAACATTAATTTCAAAGTTCTCTTTATAAGATCAAATTGATACAACATAAAAACTTTCAGATTTCTTTTAAATTTGTTTGTTCCTCTATGACTGTCCCCATTGTAATACAACCTGATATCGAACCCGGTTTATCGGACCAAACCCATATCACTTTAAATCTCTTTGATACTATACTTAAAACAACCACCACCTAGGTAGAACTTGAATGTTCATGGGCTGCAATCGAATGAGATATAAACATCCAGGAATAGTTGGAAGCCAAACAATGACAACCTAGAAATCAACCCTAGCTTCTTTTCCCGAAGGTATACTCTCCTCCCTTTTTACACCTTACTAACTTTTGGATGCCTAGACATTGTAATTTTTAAATCCTTAAGTACAGACTTTGGAACAAAACTCACAATAAACATCCATTCTTTATCAACCCTTTCTCATATCAAGAAAATCCTACTGTCAAAACCCCTGAATATCACCTACCCCAAGATACATCATATTTTTCCAAGAATTCTAATTTCAGACCTAAATGTTTCTTTCCTTCTAGTGGTGTTGGTGGTATACCTCCCTCTCCTCTCAAATCCCCACCTTATACACTAATAAATGATTTGGGGGAGGACTTTAATGAGGAAAAAGAACACCGGAGTGAACCAAAAAACAACCCATTACAACTTGTCCTGTATCACCCTCCAAATATGGTCGGAGCTAATGAAAATCAAAATCCTTGGTGCTATCAAACTTGGCTTGTTCTTGATGTATTTTTTTTACCTGGGATAGTTTATGACATGCCTAAACACCCTGATAAATTCTTTCCAAAGTTTGACCCTCACTGAAATGATTCTGCTAAAGACCATGTGTTGAGGAAAAGATATGAATTGATCTTACTCAAGCATTTTCAGAATTTACATGGATAAAGTAAACTAGACAGGAATATCAACCTATGTTTATAGCCAACAAAAATATGTATCCTAACTCACAAGTATTAATTACAAGTTCTTAGGCTAATTTTTTGTCAAGAAAAAGCTTGTTGGAAATTCACTTTTTATGTATTTTTATGAAAATATCAGTTACTGAAATTAATGTAAGAACAGAAGTAAAGACACCAATATCATAATCAATATATATGAGACATAAAGACATCCTTTATTTCATTCCAATTCATCAAAGATTCATTGTATTTACAAAACTTCACAAATAAATCTTGGACCAAAGTCAAACTTAGAAATCCTCGATGGAACATACAAAAGGACCTCTGATAGAAAACCAAAACTAAACTCTAAAAGATGGATCAACTTGCCACATATTTCTTCCCACACGACTTTGCACAATAGCCTTTATCAGTCATGAAAGTTAATTCACAAACATACAAGCCTACACAGAGTATCAACGATAGATCAACACCTCTGAAGAACAAGTGTCTGAATGATTTTGTTTAGCCCTGAATATTGTTGTGTACAATAAGACCCTTCTATCACAAAAGAGAAATAGGATACGATGAATATATGAATGAATGAAAAATGAACTATATCAACATAAACTCAAAGATCAAACCTTAGCATGCTTTGTTCTTTTATCCTCCCTTGTTCCTCCCCTTATTTCAACTTTTAACAATTTACAATTCATTGGATTGGTTGAACTAAATTATTAGTTAAGATAACATAAGGCTTTAACTGACATTAGTTAAAGGGAGGGGGGAGTAATAATCATAATAGGGTCATAATTAAATAAAAACTAATAGGTGGGGACCCCTTGTGACTCCTTTAGTGATAAAAATCATCACATCATAACATAATCCATTTGTTAAGAAAACACACCCCTTGTGCCTCCCTTAAAAACATACTTTCCTTTGACAATTTTAGCTCATAAAACTTGAAAATATTTCAAACTAATACTCGTATATCCAAAATAAAACATGTTGTCCAAAATCCATGGAATCCACTATCATAAAACAATAAATAAAATAAAATTAAAAAACCATATTTTCCAGTCTATGAAGCAACCCTTCCTTGGTTGTTGTTGTCACCTCCTGATTTCCCTAAATTTTCCTTGAACTGGGCAGAGCCTTTAGGCTTTATCTCACTAATCACATGGGAACAATCATCCCTCAGATGCATCTGTGAAGACATGGATTTGTCAGAGTCATTGGAGGGTGAGGAAGGGGGCAATGGTGGATTTTCCTTTATCCAATGCAGGATGGGATTTGGTCTTCAATATCTTGCTGTCATGGGAATATTTCACTGGAGAGTGGTGAGGGGAAGCTTAGAAAATGGGGTTTAAAGTTGGAGGAGAAGGAAAAGTTAAGTTTGGCCAGCCATAGTGTTGGGAGACTGTTGGGTGGACAATCTCTTGCCACCCATCATTTTCCAAAACTTCAGGCTGTAAAGAGAGACAAGGAGGAACAGGGATACTGGGGGCTTGAGGGGCTTGGAAGGGAGGCATTTCAGGACTTAGTTGGACTATTCCCTGTGCAATACAATTAAAGAATTCAACATGGAACAATTGGTGAATCTCTTATGAATAAGCATCAAAATGTATAGAGAACCTAGGCCTTCTTGGGCCTCAGTTCCAGTTACCTATACCTATGTTTCCTCGACCATGGCTTCCCTGACTGAAAAAACTCATCCTGCATATGTTAACAATTAGAAAATAGTATTTTAAATAAACATGCATGACAACTCCTTAAAAACACGAAATAGATTTGGCTCAGAATGTATTAGGCTCATGCAATCCAATCCATACAAAATTGTTCTAACGTTAATCAATGAGTAGCGGGGTGATGGGATACGTGAGGCATTTGTATTGAGCGATTTTTTTTTTATATAATTAAGGGGAGAATGAATGGTCACTACTCAATGAAAACAACAATCAACTGTAAATCAACCCAAAAAACCATATTCCAAACCACACAAGACACTACCACCTCATCCAGTTAACACATAAAGTTTCTTAGCTGTAATCAATGTCAGAACAAGGAGTGAACAAAATTAACATGGGATATGTGAGGGGGTTGTAATTAGTGGAAAATGAGATAATGAGGGGGGGGGGACGTTTACTGTTCATGAGATTAATCAAGAAATTCAATCATAACTTGCAGTAAGAACTATATGCATCAACCAACAATTAGATGACTGAGTAAAATTCCTGTGTATTTGCCTAATTCCACTATCCATTAATATCCAATACAATTTCATTACAACACAAGTGTGTCATGCATTGGTAGAGTTTATGCTCCTTTTATTTGTACATTCTGCATTTTATGATAGTCAACAATTACACTCATTCCCAATCTGAAATCGTTATCCTCCACCATTGCCATACATTTCTTCAATATACATTAAACATTCATGATTCTAGAAAAATAATGGAAATACTATTCATGTAATTGAATCAATCAAGATCTATACTCGTACCCATTCCCACATATATATGCAGTGAGAAAAAAAAAAACTAGTCAAACTTCGCATGCCACGCTTGAAAAGGAAATTCACTATACAACCGAAAGTCATCATGTAGACACAGGCTACACAAAAGTAAAATTATGAAGCCATTTAATCATGCCACTGTAGAAACAAGTATCTCAATGTGACTTAAAGCCAAGCCAAACATCCCACACAATTGTCATCAACAGTGATCCATTTGAAAAAAAACAAACACACTTATTATTTAGGGGGTATCACTAGGCATAAAAACAAGCCATCCATATTATACGCGGTGCACAACTGAGAGAATTCCATAGTGTAATAATTCCCATAACCAAACAACAATATATAACCATGATATAACTCAAAAACCTCAATCTGGGCTATTTATTAAGTCGCCTGTGAGTGAGCAGGCCGCGCACATTCAAGTGTATTATACCAATGACAAAGATGCAGTAGAAATATCCAATACAATCTTCTAATTATTGAAACATCATCTACAGGATGTGACATGTGTGAACAACACCAAAACCCTATGACCAATGCCAACCATTATCCAAACATAATAAGCACCACTCTAACGGTTGTATAATAACCAACAATTCAACACCGTGGTAAGGGAAAACAATCGACCAAACAAGTGTGATAAAGGTGTATCCCCACAAACCAAAATGAAAATGAAAGAGGCCCTTCCATAACAAAAAAACTAATTCTTTGAAAACAATCTGGTGATTGTGAGCCTTTAGAACTGAAATTGGCAATGTGGGGTTCACACCATTATCATAGAGGTATTGGCCAAAATCCATACTAACACAAATTCTATACGAATAACGGGTGAGCCTGCATTAAAAGTAATATTCCACAATAAACTTAACATGCTTGCCATACTTATTATGAAGCTCCAGTCTTGAGGGTTTAAGGGTTTTCAAGGTATCCATCGTAGGAGGGAGGGGGGCACCGAATATGGTGGAACTTCGGGGCTAAAGGCATGCACTCAAGGAGGACCACGATGCTTGTGAATGGGAGGCATTTCCTTGACAGAGTTGAACAGGGTTCTAGTTAAACCTAGGAAGCATGAAGACAATCATCTAGTCATCTTTTTTAAAGAAAAACCGTTAACAAAACGTAGTGTTAACAAAATCTATCACCCAGGAAGACCACTAACTCTGATGAACTCACAACAATTATACGCAGAACCATCGATTTTGCATTCAAAGATGAAACCACACAGTTGCAACACTCGGGACAACAGAAAGCCATACAACTGAGCCAAAAACATTTCATAACTAGAGTGAATTCAAGAATGGCGAAAAGAGACATACCTGTCAATCGAAAACCTTAAGACGAGAAGCAACCAAGAAGTTTCACCCTGCTAGAAATATTGAGTGTGAACACAACATCCAAATCAAATAATATTCTGATTAGGGTGGAGGCTAATGGGAAGCGTAAATGTGATGTGTAGTAAATGCATGTTTCCTCCACCCATATCACATTTACTCCATAGTACATGCCAACGAGCCCCCATTAACACCATTAATCAACCAATGCATCAAGAATATCAACTCATTAAAACATAGCATAATCCAAGTTCCACACTCAACCATTTGTGTCGTTACCTTGCCACATGTGCCACCCATGCTATAATTCAAATGAATCACTTGACCATTATACAACAGAACCATCACCAATAGCAGAACCGTCATAAAAAAAAATTGCAAAGCCATTACTTCCATAAGCCACCAAGGTTTATAGCATATGCATATCGGCTACCGATTGCATCAATAAACACATAACCAATGTATTATCACTTTCCAAGAATGCGCCACCAAACTTCCACGATATGCATATCAAATTTAACATTTTTAAATTGTCATTTCCCTATTAGTTAGGACTTAACCACCGTCAACGAGTATTTCATTTATATAGTATCGAAGAGTTGTGTTCTTTCCTTTTTTTTTTCTTCAATATAGTATTTTGATTTTCCTCAAAATTCCCTTCTACAATTTTTACTAAAATTTGTCGTGCAAGCACAAGAAGAACAAATACCATAATGAATATTGATTGTAGTATCGTGCATGAACAACATCCCAAAGCTTAATTAATGACAACCATACTCTCATCAACCATGAAACCCTTGTAGCACATCATCATAACATTGAAAATGAATAGACCTAATCTTTCAAAAATTCAGGAGGGTACCACCTACTAACATTATTTAGTCTTATATAATAGTAGGCTTTAGCAACAATTTGTGGGCGAAATTACGTTGACGTTTTCAAATGTCAACAAACTGGCGACTCCATAGGGATTTTTTTTTCAATAGATTGGAACTCATAACTCATGGTTTCACAGAACAAGCACAGTGATCTGAAGAATATGTGACTCGAATGATTATGCAACAAGGGGGAAGTGAGTGGATTTAATGGAAAGGTGACCGGACACTTAGGAATAACTCATGAAAAATGTTAAGTGTGAGGGGTTTTACCGCTGTATGGATAATAATTTTCCAGTAATGTTCTCTTAACTTGAAAGGGGGGACTTAGATATTTTCTCTTAAGATCTTTATGGATGAATAAATGGAAAGAAGAAGCAGGAAACAACTAACTCTTTATAAGACAACAATGAAAAAAAGTATAGTGATTTTCAAGGGTCCTTTAGAGACGACATCATAACAGTTGTGTAAGCTTGATTGTTATTGGCTAACAATACTTGCAGGAGTTTCACTGTGGAAAACATGATCCAACATCCTAATTCAAACGCTTAAAAAGATGATAAATACCAAAAATCCAACAGAAATAATAATAAAAAAATCAAAACAGTAGCAACAAAGATAGAACCATTCAGAAGAAGAAAATAAAATTCAACTCAGAAAGTAGAAATCAAAGTGTTGTAAAGAAGAAAAGAAGAAGAAAATTTGAAAACAGAGCTAAACTACTAGTATACAAAAGAATACCATTAGAAAAATATCTTTCACGCTGGCCCCTCACAATATTTCAAATGAGGACTGCCAATGGTGTGGGAAAACCATTGTCTCTATAATTCCTTTAAAATATTTGAGTTAGTGTCCAAGACAAAAGTAATCTAGAAATGTCTTAACACTTGAAATTCTGATGTAGCTATCATCCCTTTGAATAATATGATAAGATCGTCAAGATAAGCATGGAGACTGATCGCCTCATCCAAATTTTTGTGTATAGGCCAATTTAAGGTGATACTTGCATATAGTAAACTAGAAGGAAAGAAGTCATAGGACATAGTATCGCTACTAGTATTAAAAGTGGTTTTGTGAGTAATTTCTCCTTCTACCTTGATTTTTTTGTAACCAAAGAAACTATCAAGTGAGGGCTCCAATTATAACTCTACGATATGTTGCTGAAACATTTCGATATTGAGAGGAGGGAACGAATTTATTATAATTGCTTTCCTGAAAGTTCGAATAATAATAGAGGTTCTAAAATTATCATGGGTTTTCGAAGCAGGTTCCGAATTTGAAACCCCTTCATGGAGGATTGAAAAAAAAACATTTCAATCCTTAAGAAATCTCCCAACTCCCTTCAAAAGGTTGCTTTCAGTGCAGAGTTAACAAGTCTATGTTTTTGCCTAGCTGTTTTCATAGTATGTTGAACAAGACTTGGATCAAAACCACAAAGATCCACATTAAACCAAGCAAAAACCTTTTAAATTCCACCAAGTAACCCAAAAAACCTCATCTCTTCTTTATTAGGACCCTGGACATTTATTTTAACATTCATTGAAGATCCAGGTGTCCTAATTTTCATGGAGATGGCTTCAACAACCTTCAGTTGTAACTCCTCTTCTTCATGTTTTTCTTTGTTGCCTCCAACACTCAAGGAAAATGAACTCTTGAGAGGAGTCAAGGCTTCAGTAATTTTATTATTTTCTACAAATATAGTCTCCTCAGTCTTGAGAGGTTCATTTTGAATGACAACACAATTTCTTTCATTGTTAGGGATGGCCTTCCAAAATTCTTCATTTTCATAAATGTATGGATGATGTAGAGATTGGCAACCACATTCAAGCTAGTGAGGCAAGAGTTGTTGATTAGGAGAGGCTATGATAACAACTAATCAATCAACTATAGAATTCAAATCCTTCCAAACATGAGTTATGTTAAAAGATAGGAGATTTTAGACAAGTGCCCAAATAGCTTCAGAATATTGTTCCAACAGCTTGTTGCTAAGAGAGCATGTCTTACATATCAGGTTTACAACAAGCTCATAATTTTTGAAAACTGAAAGGTGACCACAACCAAGATTAAGGGAATTCTCAATGCCTAACAACAAAGCTTTGAATTCAACGACATCGTTTGAGCAAGCAAACTCCAAACTGTATGACAGATTATGAATCTTTCCTATAGGGGAAACCAATATAATACCAGCCCCTTTACCCTCATTTGAGTGTGAAACATCGAAGTTCATATGCCACAATTCATCCTCTAAATCAATTCTTTCCATAGGAATATTATCCTCTTCAGTGAATATGGAATACACTCCTAGGTCTTCTTCGATATAGTTTACACTAGATTGTGGAGCACTCTTAATGTAAGACAAAATTCTTCCTTATCTAAGAACTATGATATTCTTTCCATTCCAAGGAACGGATAAATGTGTCCTGTCGAGCGAGAGGTATCCACCTGTTAGGGCTTGCCAATCTCTCCCCAAGATAATTGAATAATTGCTTACATGCATATCAATCACCTGAATGCTGAGGGTTGTCCTTATCTCAGGATGAGAGCATAAAACCAAGGTTACATCCTTAATATTTCCTATGGTTGTTTGTTGTATACTATTATAGGAAAGCATGCTTCTAGCGTTTTAGTTTGTACAAGACAAGACTAGTTCTTCCATAATAATCTTCAACATCACACTTGGGCATAACCGCCATCAATGAGGCAACAATGGGAAATTTTATCCATGATATTTATGGAAATNACAGAGTATCTAAAATTATGTACAACTACTTTATTTACAGAAGAATCCTCTTCGAAAAGATTGGCTACAACAAAATATTTTCCTTCCATTAATTGGTTCAGATGCATTTGTTGTTCTGGAATGACAACCATGTCTAAGAGGGTCGCATATTCCTTAATGTTGGCCAATTGATTCAAGATATTGTATTTGGAGGAGGGGGGAGGGGGAGTGATTCCCCAACTCTTAGGAATTTTAGGAACCTGGGGTGCAACAACGGTTGAGGATGAACTTAGGCTAAAAGAACTGCGAGGAGGGTCAAATTTTCTTTTTGGGGAATAGGCTTTGTTTCTAGTGTTGATGACCACAACATCTTCTGGCTCAGCAAAATCTTGGACAATGATAGTAGCTTCGGGTATTTTACCAAATATCTTGTCTCACATGTGGTTTCTTTGTGGTGTTCCTCGCAAAATTTACACCAACTCCAAGGCAGGATAGCTTTGGGCTGAAAACTATTTTCAACCAGACTTCTAAAAGGAGGGGCAGAAGAGGATCAAGCTCTAGGGGTGAGAGGGTTGACAATACCTTTCCACTCAAAATCTATCATGCAATTGTTCATATCTTAAACCAGCTGTAAGAGAGTGGACATATCCATCTGTCTAACTTATTCTCCCTAGGGTAGACCAGTTTGGTCAAGTTGTTCCTCATACTTTAGCAAGTGTGCAGAGATGAACCAAGATTATCAATGGCCTTTTCTTCAAGCCTGTGACAGTAAGGAGAAGGCAATGCATTGTAGTAATGCATGAAGGCGGCTTGGTTACGAGGGATTATAATTTTGGGGATTTGATTATACAACTTGGTGAAACACAAGTTGAAAGACTTGATGGTCTCACCTTCTTTGTAAGTGACGTTGTTGTACTCCCTTAACCTCTCAGCGGGACTTTTGGATTTCCTGTAAGTGGATCAAAACCAATAAATCAACTCCTCCCAAGTAGACAAGATCTTAGGAGGAAGGTCAAAGAAATCGGTCATAGCCTTTCCCTCCAAGGAATTGACAAACAAGTGCATGCAAGTGTCATTGTCGTTAGCCCTATGTTATGAAAAGCATTAGAAAATGCCACTAGGTGTTCATTGGTACTGACAATGTTATTTCCTGAAAACTTAGGCAAATTCTTTTTAAACTCTGGAAGTGAGTGAGTAGCAGGTGCTAGGTGAACAGGAAGGACAAATTCCATGGTGTAGTTGTGGCATCTTCTTTGAACTAAAAAAGACCACTCTTTTTAATGACTTTGGTGGGGTTTGTAGTAGAATAGACATGGATATGGTGGTTGTACAAGCTAGCAATCACTCATGACGATGAATATTGGGAAGATGGAGCATTTCCAGTGCCACCAGAGCCACCACTAGATGCCATCTTGTGGATAATAGACGAGGGAGAGAAAGACGAGCTATATGAATCAAATAAATTTCTCCCTAGATCACTTTCTTAGGAAGATATCACAACATTTATCCTTCCTATTTCAGCAATAGGATTGATTTCAGGTGACAAGCCTCTTCTTCTTCTAGAAGCATGAGAATCTAAGGACATGAAAGAGAGGCCAAAACTGAAGAAACAAAAGGTTATTGATGATTTCTGGGCTGCCTACTTCTAGCTTCCAATTGTTCTTTAATACTAATATCTCTTTCAATTGCTTCCCAAGAACAGTTAATCTCAATACAGGTCCTAGCAGTGTCTAAAATAGTATGAAAGAGGTTCAAAGCAATGTTGGTATGGTCTTGGAGACCAGGCTCAAGATTGGGCTGCCTTGCAATAGGAACAATCATTAATAGAAAAACAGTTCAAGAATTAAAAACAAAAAAATAAAGATGTATCGATGAAAATCGAGTATGAAAATTAACCATAGAGATATTGAAGATCTCCCCAGTATGGTCGCCAAATAAATGTTGAGGAAAATATATGAATTGATCTTACTCAATCATTTTCAGAATTTACTTGGATAAAGTAAAGTAGACAGGAATATCACCCTATGTTTATAGCCAACAAAATATGTATCCTAACTCACAAGTATTAATTACAAGTGGTTAGGCTAGTTTTTTGTCAAAAAAAAGCTTGCTGGAAATTCACTTTTTATGTATTTTTCTGAAAATATCAATTGTTGAAATAAATGTAAGAACAAAAGTAAATACACAAAGATCATAATAAATATAGATGAGACATAAAACAATCCTTTATTTCATTCCAATTCATCAAAGAGTCATTGTATTTACAAAACTTTACACAAAAATCTTGGAACAAAGTCAAACATAGAAATCTTTGATAGAACATACAAAAGGACCTCTGACAGAAAACCAAAACTGAACTCTAAAATATGGATCATCTTGCCACATATTGTTTTCCACTCGACTTTGCACAATAGCCTTTATCAGTCATGAAAGTTAATTCACAAACAGACAATCCTACATAGACTATCAAAGATAGATCAACACCTCTGAAGAACAAGTGTCTGAATGATTTGATTCAGCCCTAAATATTCTTGTCTACAATAAGTCCCTGCTATCAAAAAAGAGAATTAGGTTATGATGAATATATGAATGAATGAAAACTAAACTATATCAACATAAACTCAAAGAGAAAACCTTACGATGATTTGTGCTTCTATCCTCCCTTGTTCCTCCCCTTAGTTCAACTTTTAACAATTTAGAATTTGTTGGAGTAGTTGAACTAACTTATTAGTTAAGCTAGCATAAGGCTTTAACTAACCTTAGTTAAAGGGTCGGGGGGGGGGATTAATAATCATAATAGGGTCATAATTAAATAATAACTAATAGGTGAGACCCCCTTGTTACTCCTTTAGTGATAACAATCATCACATCATAACATAATCCATTTGTTAAGAAAACACACCCCTTGTGCCTCCCTTCAAAACATATTTTCCTTTGAAAATTTTATCTCATAAAATTTGAAAATATTTCAAACTAATACTCATATATCCAAAATAAATCATGTTGTCCAAAATCCATGGATTCCACTATCATAAAAAAATAAATAACATAAAATTTAAAAACCATATTTTCTAGTCTGTGAAGAAACCCTTCCTTGGTTGTTGTTGTCACCTCCAGATTTACCTGAATTTGCCTTGATTTCGGTAGATGCTTTAGGATTTATCTCACTGATCACATCGGAACAATCATCCCCCATATGAATTTGTGAAGACACAGATTTGTCAAAGTCATCGGAGGGCCAAGAAGGGGAAGCGATGTATTTTCCTTTATCCAATGCTTGATGGGCTTCAGTCTTCAATATCTTGCTGGTGTGGGAAGATTTCAATGGCGAGTGGTGAGGGGTAGCCTGGACAATTTGTTTTAAAGGTGGGGGAGCAGGAAAAGTTAATACTTTCCATCCATGGTGTTGGGAGACTGTTGGGTGGACAATCTCCGGCCACCAATCATTTTTGGGGACTTTAGGTTGTAAAGAGACACGAGGAGGAACAAGGATACCAGGGGCTTGAGGGTCTTGAAATGGAGGCATTTCAAGCCTTGGTTGGGCTATTCCCTGTCAAATCCAATTAAAGAATCCAACATGGAACAATTGGCCAAGCTCTTCTGAATCAACATCAAAATGTATAGAGAACCTAGGCCTTCTTGGGCCTTGGTTCTAGTCACCTCTACCTCTGTTTCCTTGGCCATGGCTTCCCCGACTGAAAAAACGCATACTGCATATGTTAGCAATTAGAAAATAGTCTTTTAAATAACCAAGCATGACAACTCCTTAAAAATACAATATAGATTTGGCTCAGAATGTATCAGGCTCATGCAATCCAATCCATACAAATTGTTCTAACGTTAATCAATGAGTAGGGGGGTGAAAAAGTGTTTTGGGATTCATGAGGGGTTTGTATTGAGAGAAAAAAAATGATATAAAGAAGGGGAGAAGGAATGGTCATTTCTCAATGACAAAAACAACGAACTATAAATCAACCCAAAAAAACTTATTGAAAACTACACAAGACATTGCCACCACATCCACTTAACACAAAAAATTTCTTAGTTGTTATCAATGTCAGAACAGGGAGTGAACAAAATGAATATGGGATATGTTAGGGGGTTGTAATTAGTGGAAAATGAGATAATGAGGGGGGAAAAAAACATTTACTGTTCATGATATTAATCAAGCAATCCAATCAAAACTTGCAATAAGAACTATATGGATCAACCAACAATTAGATGATTGAGTAAAATTCATGTGTATTTGCCTGATTCCATTGTCCATTAATATCCAATATAGTTTCATTACAACACAAGTGTTTCACGCATTGGTAGAGGTTATGTTCCTTTTCTTTGTACATTCTGCATTTTATGATAGTCAACAATTACACTCATTCCCAATCTGAAATCGTTAACCTCCGCCACTTCCATACATCTCTTCAATCTTCATTAAAAATTCATTCTTCCAGAAAATAACGTAGACACTATTCCTATAATTGAATCAATCAATATCTATACTCATATACATTCCCACATATATACACAATGAGAAAAAAAAAATAGTCAAACTTCGCATGCCACGCTTGAAAAGGCAATTGACTATACAATTGGCAGTCATCATTTAGACACGAGCTATGCAGAAATAGAATTTTGAAGCTATTTAATCATGCCACTGTAAAAAAAAAGTATCTCAGTGAGACTTAAAACCGAGCCAAACATCCCACATAACTGTCATCAACAATGATCCATTTGCAAAAAAAACAAATGCACTTAGAATTCAGGGGGTATCACTAGGCATAAAAACAAGCCATCCATATTATAAGTGGTGCATAACTGAGAGAATTTGACTGTTTAATAATTCCCATAACCACACAACAATATATAACCACGATATAACTCAAAAACCTCATTCTGGGTTATTTATTAAGAAACTTGTGAGTGACCAGGCTGCGCACATTCAAATGTATTCTACCAATGACAAAGATGCAATAGAAATATCTAATCCAATCTTCTAATTCTCGAAACATCATCTATAGGACGCAACATGTGTGAACAACACCAAACACCTATGACCAATTCCAACCATTATCCAAACATCATAAGTGCCACTCTAATGGTTGTATAATAACCAACAATTTGGCACCGTGGTAAGGGAAAACAATCGACCAAACAAGCATGATAATGGTGTATCCCCATGAACCAAAACAAAAACGATAGAGAGCCTTCCATAACAAAAAAATTGATTCTTTGACAACAATATGGCGATTGTAAACCTTTATAAGTGCAATTGGTAATGCGGGGCTCACGCTATTATAACAGAGGTATTGGAAAAAATCCATACTAACACAACTTCTATATGAATAATGGGTGAGCCCGCATTCGAAGTAATAGGCCATAATAAACTTAACATACTCGAAATACTTCTTATGAAGCTCCAATCTTGAGGGTTTAAGGGTTTTCACAGTATCTATCACAGGAGGGAGGGCGACACCGACTATAGTGGAACTTTGGGGCTAAAGGCATGTGCTCAAGGAGGACCACAATGCTTCTGAACATGAGGCATTTCCTTGACAAAGTTGAATAGGGTTCTAGTTAAAACCAGGAACCGCGAATACAATCATCCAGTCAACTTTTTTAAAGAAAAACCTTTAACAAAACGCAATGGTAACAAAATATATCACCCAGGAATACCACCAACTCTGATGAACTCACAACAATTATACGTAGAACCATCGATTTTCCATTCAAAGATCAAATCACACAGTTGCAACACTCAGGACAACACAAACCCATACAAATGAGACAAAAACATTTCATAACCAGAGTGAAGTCAAGAATGGATAAAAGAGATATACCTGTCAATCGAAAACCCTAAGAGGAGAAGCGGTCGAGTGGTTTCACCCTGCTGAAAATCCGTAGCATGAACACAACAACCAGATCAAACAATAGTCTGATTAGGGTGGCAACCAACGGGAAGGGTAAAGTTGGCATGCAGTAAATGCACGTTGCCTCCACCCATATCAAATTTACTCCATAGTACATGCCAACGAGCCCCCATTAACACCATTAATCAACCAATGCATCGAGAATATTAAGTCAATAGACCATAGCATAATCCAAGTTCCACACTCAACCATTTGTGTCATTGCCTTTAAACATGTGCCACCCATGCTATAATTCAAATGAATCTCTTGACCACTATAGAACATAATCATCACTAATAGCACAACCATCATAAAAAAAAATTGCAAAGCCATTACTTCCATAAGCCACCAAGGTTTGTAACATATGCATATTAGCTACCGATTGCATCAATCAACACATAACCAATGTATTATCACTTTCCAAGAATGCGCCACCAAACTTCCATGATATGCATATCAAATTTAACATTTTTAAATTTCCATTTCCTTGTTCGTTAGGAATTAACCACTATCAATGAGTATTTCATTTATATAATATCGCAGAGTTGGGTTTTTCCCTTTTTGTTTCTACATATAGTAATTTTCTTTTCCTCAAAATGCCCTTCTACAATTTTTACTAGCATTTGTTGTGCAGGTGCGAGAAGAACAAATACCATAATGAATAGTGACTATAGTATCATGCATGAACAATATCCCAAAGTTTAATTAATGAAAACCATATTCTCATCAACCATGAAACCCTTGTAGCACATCATCATAACATTGAACATGAACAAACCTGATCTTTCAAAAGTTCAAGAGGATTCCACCTACTAGCATTATTTATTCTTATATAATAGTAGGCTTTAGCAACACTTTGCGAGCGAAATTATGTTGACATTTTCAAATGTCAACACCATGCAAATAAATTCTTTCTTTCTATAAGACTACAAAATATTCAACATGAGGATGTGGTTTGTCAGTTTTTCCCCATTATATTTGAGAATAAATATTCTACATGGTTCTTCTCTTTATAGGAAGCCTGCATTACTAGTTGGAGAAACTTTGAGACCATTTTTCTTAGGCAATTTGGGGAAAACAAAACACCAACAAATTTAGTGCTAGAACTATCATGAATTAAAATGTATTATGAGGAATTACTCAATGACTACAATCAACGCTTCCTTACATTATTGAAATGAATCCCACAAGCCTATAAACCTATTGAATAAATTTCCATTGAATTCTACACCTCTGGTTTTCCCATGTCCATGGTGATGTTTGTTAAGAAAGTTGAGAAAACCACCCTCGAAGAAGCTTTTTAGGAATCTCTTAAAGTTGAAAATAACATGTTGAGTTTAAAAGGGAATCCTGGGGAATAATCATCCAAAGAAAAAGGTAAGACCAAAGTAATAGTGTCCAAACCATCAGAAGAAAAGAAGGATTTTTATTCACTGGATATGGAATCTCTCCAATGTGTTGGAGAAATTTCTATTTTTGACACACTATTTCAATGCGAGTTAATTGAATAGTTCTATTTTAGGATTTTTATTTAGGTCATCACTATTATGCATGCATCCATTCCTATGGAAAGGTAATTGCTTGATTTCTTTTCTTAATTTTGGAATGGTTTTCCCTATATATGAGTGCATTCCACACATTCATTTTGTCATATTGGTCATCATTGTATCGATCATTCATTCATTGATCAACTCACTGGAGTAGTGTGAATATATTGTATCATTCTTCCATATTGAATCTCTCATCTCATTCTTGATAAAAAAAAATGTATTTGCTTTATCTAGATCTCATGTGCAATTTTTGATGAAACATTAACATGGTATCAAAGCTAAGATGCTTGGAGCAAGCTAGACAAGACAAAGAATAAGGAAAATCAGAGATTCGGTGAGCATAATTTGTGTAAAATACAAAGGGAGTTCTCCCAAAATATTAACTTTATAAGGAAATGGCCCATGGGAGAGGTAAATTGACCCATTCTGCAAGTGTTTTTTCAATAGTTTTGTGAAATTCCTCATTGTTTGCTAAAAAAATAAGCCAGATGATCACCTCCTGAAACTGATACAAATTTTCCATTTAAAGTGACATTCTGCAATGATTTCTCCCAAAATATTAACTTTCTGAGGAAATGGCTCAAGTGAGAAGTAAATAGACCCATCATGCAAGTGGTTTTTCAATTGTTTGGAGAAATTTGTCACAATTTTCTCAGAAAGGAAGCAAGAATATCGCCTCCTAAAACTGATACGAATTTTCCATTTGATGTGCTCTTTCTGCAGGGATTTCTCAATTTTTTCACTTGCACATTGAGACTAAAATTTTAAGGGTTTCTCAGAATCAATTTGGAGAGAATCATTGTAATGGAGGAAAAATATGCAGTTATATTAACACTTCAGAGTCTGAATCTAAAAATTGTCAAATAAGTTAACAAACTTGGAGGTGAACAAGAGAGATCTAATGTTTGTCTTCAAAACAAGTGTACTTATTTTTCCAGGGATTCTAGACTCATTGGGAGTCTAATGGAGGATCAAGAAGCTTAAGTTGATACTTGGACCACCCGCATTAATGATATGGAGGAGAAATTCACTCTTCTCAATGAGCATTTATTGGCTAACTTAAAAGAGAAGGAAGATACTATTGTTTGTTTGTAGAAAGATATGCAATAGTCTCTTTCTTCTAATGTCGATGTTTCATTGTTAAGTACTATCGAGCTTCCTTCACCAACTTTTGATTTCCACACTCATGGTCTTGGGTCAAAATTGATGCATATGATGGGATACATTGGTGGTGGCCTTGGTAATAATGGATAGGGGATTGTACATCCAATTCAACCTGTGACGATACCAATAAAAGCCAGACTCGGTTTTGTTGGTACTTCATTGCTAGTATCAACTTGTCTCGATATTTCAGCCATTAAGACTCATTTTTTTCAATCAAAGGAGTCCATCACACAAGATTACGCTTTTATTGTTGAATTGAAGCAACCATCACCTACATATATTATTGATACAACTTTGGAGCTTTCACAACCAAATTCGACACCAACTTTATCATTAGAGTTTTCATTATCATACTCTTCAGCACCAACATCAGAGTTTTTGGCAGCAACAAACTCTTCAACAACATATATAGGGTCTACATCCTCCACATATCGACATCCTTGAAATCATTATTAGAGACAATGTTGTCTTCCTTTTAGGTATCCTCAACCATTTTTTAGTTCCTCTTCTTTCAACTCATTGATGAAGAGCCATATATGAAAACATCTTAGAAAGGTACCAACTATGAGGAGTGTTTGTGGTTGGAATGATTTTTGGTCACGGAAGCATTTGAGAAACTATTTGAGGACATATTACATATGTGTTTCATACATGATACATGGGAGCCATTCTCATTTATCTTGACTTGCCTAATTATGTTTCCTTTACAGTTCCATTCACCATTATTTTGATGGATTTTATGTGTTGGAATTACTAAGACATTTGAGCGGGGGGAGTGAATTAGTTGTCACTGTTATTAAAAATTTTTGTGCCTATTAAAATATTATTAACCTCCTCCAAGTGATCATCAAGATTATGCAAGACATGAACCACAGAAATAACAAATGTCAATCACACATATGATATACACAGAGACATATATTCATGAGGAAACCCATAAAGGGAGAAAACATCTTCTTCTTCGAATGATAGGAAGTATTTTAAGTTCAGTACATCATATTTCTTTGAGCACCAACTCAAAATGAGGCTACAACCTATTCTTTAACAAGCTCCAACTTTTTGAGAGCACAAACTCTCTTGTTTCTCTAGCACCCACTAGAAGGAAGAACCAACTCCCTGAGTGTTCCAACACCAACTGGATGGAAGCACCAACTTCCAGTCACACACACACTAACCTATATAACATATAACAATGGTTCTCCCTTACACCACCCTACCACCCTAGTTTTTCTTGTTGCAACCAGATGGAAGCTACAACTCCTTGTGTTCAAGCACCGACTAGAAACTCTGAGGACAACAATCCTCCCTAGCACCACCCTACCACCCTGAGATATTAATATTTTCTTGCTGAAATTTATTACAGTGATACAATATTTATCAATGGCTTACTAGTCTCATCATGGTTCTGCTACACTTCTCTTCTCTTCTTGCATCAGTTTCTTCCTGCTCGCATCTATTTGCGCTTAAGTTCTCATAGAGTCTGTTGTTTTCACCATTTCTTCTCTATCCATCTTATGTTCTTCATCTATGCGTTTTCTCCCTTAGTTCATGTTGTGATCTTCATTGCTTACAGTTCAACTACTTTTTATAGAGAAACAACAACCTCTCTTTGTCACGACATTTTTCTTTTATTCATTCTCTCATGTTCTATTACACTCCACATCTCCAACGCTCAAGTCAGGAATCTCAAAAAAACGCTCAGGAATCATGATTCCAATGCTCAGGAACAATGATTTAGTTAGTGTTACTAAATTGTAACTGATCAAGAAATCATGAGATGAAACAACAACCCTTCGATTGTTAAGAACCAAATATCAATATAGCATAGAAAATCTTCAGAAAAAGTACTCAACACCTTGAAAAAGAGAGATTTTCAAATAATAATCTTCTTTGAGGGGGAAACCTCCTTTTATGCCACTTAAATGTTCAAGTACAAGATGATTCAAAATGAAAATGTCTCCTTGGTATATATAGGAGACTAGGAGGTATAATTACAACTAATGGCCTAAAGACGACATAAATAAAATAACATTACTAATCTAATATGCCCCAATTAAGGGGTAATGAGACAATATTAGGGCTTAACATCGATCATATTTGGTTTGATCAGCGTTGTTGGATTATACATGCATATGCTTTTTGACTTTTCAATGTGTAACCTCCGATGTGGATCTTAGTAGCACTAGCTCTTTCCTCAATATTCCACTTATATGACCTTAGACGATGATCTCATGTGACCACATGATTGCATGCATGGCCAAAGGTGGTTTAAGGGAAATTCACTTTTTACCCTAAAATTCACTACAGAGCTCCATGTATGCATTTGGCGATATTGTGGTTTTGATTGTAGCCCGCCTTCAACTTTTTAAAATTCGATCACCTCCAATCCCCGCAATTCGACGGGACCGTCAATATCATAATATTGATGGTGCTCCTGAAAGGAAGGTTCAGATTTGTTATTTCATGATCTGCAAATCATATCTAACCTCCTTAAATCAATGACTGTGATTTATTTCATGATCCGGGCTCCGGGAGCTTAAAATCGCAAACCCTTCTTTTCTCTGTACTCCAATCTTTCAGAGTCGATGATCTACAGAAAATTGTCCTTATCAATCGATGACTCTTCCTCTAGTTTGATAATTTGACCTTTCAACCACATCGATGGTTCTGTGGCCTCATTCTCAATCAATGGTCGAGAATTTATTTTGGCTCTCGGACTCTCCAGGCTTTGGGAATTTCAAACCTCAAACTGAAACTCTCGAAGTGATTTCTCTGGATCTCACGATCCGTCGCCATGTATCCCTCTAGATATGAAAATTGAGATTTATTCCAGATCTCTGGCTCTACGGACTTCACTTATTTCAAATCTCAAACTAAAACTCTTGAAGTGATATTTTTCCAAAGAGTAATCTCCTCACATATTTAGACCTAAAACAAATGATGTTCGTTTGATCAAGATCTTAGATTAATGACTCAATCTGTCTGTGAAGTATCTTTTCCTTGGATTAAATCCAATGAATCCTATACTTCCACTTAATTTGATCTGACACCTGACGGAGATTCGGATAATGGAATTCTCAAACCTTGTGCCCCACTTATCTTATCCTTCAATTAATTTGATCCGACAACTAACGGAAATTTGGATGATTGAGATCTCAGATCTTTCAACTTATCCTGTCCTTCCACTCAAAAGTGATCCAATGGTCATTTTCTCTCTTCCTCCTGAGTTTTTGATCTCTCTGAATTAGAATGTTTTCTAAGTGTTCAAGGATATTGACCTTTTCTCCTTCTATGAGTCAGTCTCTTGGACCTCGTCTGCACTTCTGGAAATCACTATCTCTTCCGAGATTTCTCATCTTCTTCTCTCTCGAGGTTTGGTTCATTTTTTTTCTTTCCATAAATGACAAGCACACTCTTCCTGTAAACATGCCAACAATATCCCCCATTGGCTATGATGGAAAACTTGAAAGGCTGCCCTATGTTGCTTAGACCTCCATTTGTAGCATCCAACCCGCACCTTTTCTGCCCCTTTGAAATCAATGTCAAAGAAAACATGCTCCCCCTGAGCTATTGTAGTACTTTTCATAGGTATCATATATTCAACCAACACATACTCCCCTTGACAATATGAACTCTCTTAAGTGAGAGAAGGGATGACACCCAAATTTTGACAGAGATATTCAAATGGTGTCTTGGCTAGGGGTTTAGTAAAGATGTCTACAATTTGTTCTGTGGAAGGAATATAATTTAGCTGAACAACTTTGTTTGTAACCTTATCTTTGAGAAAATGATACTTTATTAGTATATGATTCATATTTGAATGGAGAAAAATATTCTTGGATACGCTCAAGGAATTGTTGTTATCACAGTGAAGTGGAATTGGATCAATATATGTTACCTTCAAATTTGCAAGAGTTTATATCATCCATAAAATATGAGTGCAACAAGTAGCAACATCAATGTACTTTTCTTTTGTAGTTGATAATGAAATGGACCCCTTCTTCTTACTAATCCATGCTACTAACGAATTACCTAAGAAGAATGTGACTCCACTGGTGCTCTTTCTCTCATCCAAACAATTTTAAAAATCAGCATATGAATATGCAGTTAATTGAAATTCTAATTTCTAGGATACCAAAGACCATGAGTCATTGTACCCTTCAAATATTTGAATATCCTCTTGACAACTACTAAATGACTTTTTTTAGGAGAAGACTGATAACGACCTATCATTCCAACAACTTGCATTATATCAGGACGATATGTTCTGATGTACATAATAATCCCTATCATTGATCGATATGTTCTTTGATCAACATCAGGTCAAATATCATTTTTACTGAGATTGCAAACAACCACCATAGGTGTACTAATAGGATAGGAAACTTCCATATGAAACTTCTTCAACATCTCTTTCAAATACTTTTATTGAGAGATAAATATCCTTGCATATCTATGATTGATTTGTAAACCAAGAAAATATGACAGTTCTTCTGTCCTGGACATCTCAAACTCAGTCTGCATTGAATCAAAAAACCACTGAACTGAAAGGTCATTAGTGCATCCAAAAATAATGTCATCTACATAAACCAAAACAATTAATAAATCATCACCTTCAAACTTAATCTACAAATTACTGTCAACAGTACCTTTCTTGAACCCTTTGTCCTGTAGAAATTTTTCCATTCTATAATACTAGGATCATGGTGCCTGTTTCAGTCCATATAATGCCTTTTTCAACTTACACACATAGTCAGGATTATCTGTCAATGAAAATCCTTCAGGTTTCTCCACATATAATTCTTCTTCTATATATCCATTAAGAAATGATGACTTAACATCCATCTGATATACTTTAAAGTTCTTATGATATGCATAGGAAATAAATATTCTTATGGCTTCCAATCTTGCCACTGGTGCAAAGGTTTCATCAAAATCCCGTCCTTCAACTTGTGCATACCCCTTACAAACCAATCTGGCTTTATTCTTAACAATTTTTCCTTGTTCATTCATTTTATTCTTAAACACCCATTTGGAGCCAATTACATTCTTATATGCGGATCTAGGAACAAGGTCCCAAGTATTGTTCTTCCCAATCTGATCCAGTTCCTCATTCATTGATTTTAAACAATTTACATCTTTATTGGATTCATTAAAGTTCTTGGGTTCCACCATGGATATGAAGGCTATATGTGATTGCTCGGTGTATTTGATTATGCTTCTCCTAGTTTGTACACCTTTTTCTTTCTCACCAATTATCTAATTTGCAGGATGATTCTTTTGAGTAGTTATTAGAGGGAGGATTTGATGACGTCTATTAATTTGAGTCTTCTTGAGTATATGTATATTCATATGACTCAAATTCTTCTTTTTATGATTCTTGGACATGTTCATCTTCATCTTCAACTATATCCTTTGTTGTTGATTAAACGTTGCTTACATATCGTGTCGGGATTTCTTCATAAACTTTTATCTCAATACAATAAGCCAATTTATGCAGCCTCTTATTATAGAATCTTTATCCTTTATTGTTTGTAAAATACCCTAATAAGATACCTTCATCAGCCCTGTCATCATATTTGCCAATGTTTTCATCATTATTCTTGATATAACACTTACTCCCAAAGACTTTAAAATGCTTGATTGAAGAAGGTCTTCCAAACTATAGTTCATAAGGAGTTTTGTCACTTTATGGCCTGAGATGATCTTTGTTAAGAATATGTACAATTGTATGAATTGATTCTACCCAATATGTCTGAGAAATATTCTTTTCATTCATCATTGATCTTTCCATCTGCTAAACTGATCTATTATGCCTCTCAACTACTCCATTTTGATGTGGATTCCTTGGAATATTATACTCTCTTTTGATCCCATGTTTATCAAAAAACTCTTTGAATTCCCTTGAACCAAACTCTCCTCCTCTATCAAATCTTACTGCCTTCAATCTTTTTCTTTTTTGATTCTCAGTCAGAGCCTTAAACACTTTGAATTTGTCAAATGCTTCAGATTTTTCTTTCAGAAAGGAAACCCATGTAAGTCTAGAATAATCATCAATAATCAACATGAAGTGGTTTTATTTTCATGTACCTTTCTTACTTGATGGTCCACATAAGTCCATATGTACTAGTTTAAGAGGTTTCTCTGTTGATGAAAATTTCTTAGATTTAAACTGTGTCCGAGTGAGCTTTCCTATTTGTCAAGGTTTGCATACACCATCATATGGCTTTGATATTTTTGGAAGATCTTTTACTACCCCACTATTTATAAGTTTGATTAGATGATCAAAATTTAGGTGTCCGGGTCTCCTATGCCATAACCAAATTTCATCATACTTTCTTAAGTGACATTCTTCTTTTTCTTCTTTCAAAACATAGACATTGTTTTTTGTTCTTATGCCTTTTTCAATCAACTGTCCTAAATTCACAGATTGTGTTTTACAATATTTAGAAGTGAAGACAAATTTACATCCTCTATCACAAAATTGACTGACACTAAGAATATTATGTTTCATACCATATACAAACAACACATCTAGAACTTTCCCTTTTCCATTACTTAGAGTTACCATTCCTTTACCTTTGATTTTTCCAGGTGCATCATTTCCAAAGGTTACATTTTTTGATTTTCTTTCAGTTAGAGACATAAAATTACTTTTGTCTCCATTCATATGTTTGGAACATCCATTGTCAATATACCAGGGGTTCTTTTTTCTTTGATATGAAAGTAATAGACCACGTTTATCACTATATTTCTTTTTCCATGTGCTGTCATTTCTAGCTATGGTTTTATCCTTGGATCTTCTTTGTAATTCTTCAGATGGTCGTTTGCATCTTTGTGGCCGAAGTTAGGAAATTTATAGCATTCGATATCATTGGTCAATAGGTCAAATTGATTGGTGCAACTTTCTCTACTCACTGGTTGTTTAGTTCTATGTTGCAAATATTGTTTATTTCTGGATATCCTCAGTTGCATGTCTCTCAACTTAATTTGACAATTTGCAATCTTATCACCAAAATTAGAGCAGTAAAAATAGTAACCATGGAATAATTTTTGGTACCTGACGAATGGAATTATTCTTGGCATTTGTTGCTCCGTCTTTTGATATTTTGTTTTTATCAGGGATCATCTTGTCTTTATTAGCTTTCGGTGGCAGAGTACTCACATGGTCTGATTGTTTTCTGACTTGGAACTTGATCATCTTTACTGTCTCTTTGATTTCTGTCTATTTTCTTCTTGAACCACTTACGTAGCCTAAACCAGTCTTCAACAAAGTAGATCTACGTTTTCTCATAATTTCGTTTAGTTCTGATGAGGCTTTAATGCTTGGAATATTTTTGGGATACAATGCTTTAAACGTCTCCATCTCTTTTCTGGTTTTTACTACCTCTTCTTCCAAGTCTTCACATATTTCCTTCTTCTCTAATAACTTTTGTTTCAGAATGTCCTCTATTTTATTTTCCTCTTCTAATTCCACTTTTAGCAGGGCAAAGTCTTCATCAGGTTTTTTACTGTCTTTCTCGAACTGTATCAACATTGTTTTTTGTTTTTTCTTCTTAAAGTAAAGTCTAGCAATTTCTTCTAGGGAACTGATTAGTTCTCCTTCCAAGTCAACCATAACTTCTTCATCAGTAACATCACTTCTTGTGCTTTCATTATCATAATCTTCTTTGTCCATAAGCATAAATTCATTAACCTTATCTTCACAAGAAGAATCACTATATGTGTCTCTTGAAGAGTCATCATCGTTTACACATAAACTTTTATTTTTACCAAATCTCTTGGATTTTTACTTCTCTTCACTTTAAGAGTTATGTTCCTTCTTCTTGTGTGGACACTTAGATCCAAAGTGACCTATATTTACATAGTTAAAAAATTTGAAGGGAAACTTTCCTTGGTACTTGCATGATCCTTTCTTTAGTCTTCTTGCAATGTTTTCTTCAATTTCATAAGTGTTATAACCCTAGAATGCACCATACAGGTTTACCTGGCATCAGGCCAACTCATGCCTCTTCCTAGCCAAAGCCATGTTGAGCAATTCCTCAAAAAACCACTTAAAACAAGCAACCCGCGCCCTAACTTCTCACTGGGCGCGGGCAACCGCTTGCTGTCCTTATACTGCACGCGGGTATCCGCGGGCTAACCCACTACAGCCCGTGGGTACCTAACAAAGCAAGAAATCAGGAAAGTTTCCGCCGGGACACAAGGCTTTTTGTCAGTTAACTGAAACTCTCCGCCATGCATGGCCGAGAGTTCGCCAAAAACCCTAGCTCCTTCTAGTCTATAAAAGGAGGGGTAGGGGTACTAATAAAAGGAGGAAAAAGGATAGCAAAGAAACTCTGCCAAATTGCCAAGCCTATTATTGTCCCCACCCTTTAGCTTTGCCTTAAGCTTCAGGAGAACTTCATGTTGCAGCAGTTGGAGGACAAAAGAAGAGGAAGAGCCCAGGATCAGGATCGAGGAACGGTGCCCAGTCTCAGAACTCATTGTAAGTGATTAATTTTGAGACTAATGAAAAAGATGCTTTTCCCGTCCCAAGTTCATGAATCTCATCTATGTTATTTGATTTATGTGTTATTTCTAACCCTCTAGTAGATTAGTAGCTTGCATGTGTAGTCTTACCTTGATTGCAGGAAGCTTTGTAGAAGGGGCAGCAGTAGCGAGGAAATAGAAGGCTCAACGGAGGATCTACTTCAATCAACGTTAAAGAGGTGAGTCGATTCTTCCCATGTTTGCTTGAAAAGGGGTTGAGATTTTGGGTAGAAGGTTAAAAGTTAAAATCTTAAGGGTCATGATCTGCGTATAAGTTTAGAGCCCTAGATTATTAGTCCGTAGGGTAGAATACCCCACAACAGAATTGGCAACTCCACTGGGGACCGAACCCAGAATCTCCGGTCATGGATAGTCCTCAATCATAAGGATCTGCCGCGATAGCCATGCAAAGAAATCATCATTGAAGGCCTCTACGGTCCTTCCGCCACCCTGTCGCGGCAGCAAAGCTTCCCATCTGCATACCGCAGGGAACGTAGCCAGATGTCCTCGCACTCTCACCCGAGGACTGAAACTTGGAACTCTCTTGAAGAAAAATGAGCACAAGATAGTCCCGAACCCAAAGTTCCTGTGTTCCCGCTGACGGCAATCTGTCAATTGCCTCTTCATCACCTCGAGCAATGTGGTGCTCCAGTCAAAAATTTGTGCATTCATGCACTGAAGGGCACAGTTCATCTGTGCGCGCGTCGTCTGATGCACGGCGGTCGACCCGGTAATTCGCCCAATGAGCGATAAAATGGTCTGCAGAGTGAGGCTGATGACACTCCCAACTGGTACCCATGAAGTCCCCCGGTTAGTCCCAACCACGCAATACTCGGCGATCAGCTCCGAGACCTTTCTCTCCCCTGTAGGAAAAATATGTAGGTTGACGGGTTCCCCTCTCCTCGAGAGGCCCGTCAAAAAATATATATCCTCTGTGGTGGGCTTCAAAGATTGCCCCGCGATCATAAAGGCATCGGCATCAGGGTGCCAGTAGTCAACCAAGGCATTCAGCAGCCTTGGTTGTGCGCGCATAAACGGACATAAGAAAAATTTGATGAGCCCACACTGTGTCAGCGCAGCCATCACAGCTGGATCAACAGCTACTACCTCATTGGCAACCTCATGCTCTCTCTCTCTCCAGTGCACATACATCCTGCAAAAACCACAAGGCAAAAAGAGGAGTTAGGATCTTGCACATCAACTTTTTGGTTGCGTGGGGGGTAACCCGCGGGCCGTTGAAGTGACAGTCGCGGGTACCCGCGCGCTGTCACAAGCATTCACGCGGGTACCCGCGGGCTGTCTCTGGACAGCCCGCGGGTTACTTGGGCCGACCCTTTAAAGGGCGACGACCACCCCCCCAATACACCCAAAAACATGAATTAAAGTATTAAAATGCAAGATGAGAGAGTTTGTACTTACTTGGTCCGAGCGGAAGTCGATTTGGTCCACTGTAGCTTCCGGAATCACAATCTGTAGCAAAGGGGGTCTTTTGGCTCTAGAGTCAATTTCCAAATCAGCAATGGTGATAATGAGCTGTCAGCCTCTATTTATAGAGTTTTTGGCCTCTTTTTGTCACTTTTTTGGCCCCTTTTATCAGTTCCTTTATACCAAAAATCATTTTGGGTGGTTCCGGAGTTATATGGAAGGGATTTGATCAGGTTTTGGGACACTTTTCATTGAGTTTCAAAAAATAAAAATAAAAATACACATAAGGGCGGTCCATAAATTTATTTTTTTTCAAAAATCAACCGGAGCATATAAGGTAGGATTTTATCCCCACTGTTGCATCTCGTTGCCTTTTGTTTTTCCAAATATAGGATCGACCCCACCCGATTGTGATGCAGAACCGTCATTTCTGCTCTAGAAGCATTGCAACTTGGTGGTAGAGCTTACCAAAACATGGATGCCCTAGATAGTTCCCAATTGCATTATGGTGTCCATGCCGTTCCCAAAACAACTTAGTAGGCTCGGGAGTCCGTATAGTCTTTCCTAAATCTGAGTTTGAGCCTCATTTGCATGGGTCTTTTTCACTCTTTGTCTTACCCTCCGGACTCCCAAACAAATAACGGGTCTCCTTTTAAGCCCTTTTCAAACCCTCTAAACATGAAAAGATTGTCGAGCGATCTTGTGACCCGTCACGCTCGTTAAACTAAAATTTGAAGTCATGTCTGTCCGGCGGTAGTTTACCCCTTTTTCGGTCCGGACGGTCAACTGTACGAATAAAGGAGCGCTCTATTGAATTTCCATTCTTTAGAAGAGTATCCTCAGGTATAATTTTATTCCTTTTCGGGCCTG
>ML783488.1:614909-632430 GCA_009831015.1 Picea engelmannii | reverse complement strand
TCAACGGAGGATCTACTTCAATCATCGTTAAAGAGGTGAGTCGATTCTTCCCATGTTTGCTTGAAAAGGGGTTGAGATTTTGGGTAGAAGGTTAAAAGTTAAAATCTTAAGGGTCATGATCTGCGTATAAGTTTAGAGCCCTATCTTATTAGTCCGTAGGGTAGAATACCCCACAACAATAAGGCTCAAAATGCTCATTCTTATATGCTTTAAATGATGCTTCTATAGAGGTGGGTTTATCTTTTCTAATCCTCATTTCATAATAAGTTACAATTCCTAGAATTTGATCAATAGACAAAACCTTAAGATCATTCAATTCCTCTATTGTAGAAACATTTGGATTAAATCTATTGGGTAGAGATCTTAAAATCTTCTCAACTAAAAATGTGTCTTCAATCTTCTCACCAAGACCCTTCATGGAATTCACAAGCTCGTCAACTCTTAAGAAATATTTATTAATTGTTTAATCCTAATTCATCTTTATTTGTTCAAATTTTAATCTATATGTCTAAAGTTTGGCATCTTTTACTTTCTCATTTCCTTCATAACCGCTAATGAGTTTATCCCACATGTCTTTGGCAGAATCAAGCTGCATCACTTTTACAAATTCAACTTCAGCAAGCCCACTCAAGATATCATTCATTTCCTTTGCATTGAAGCTAAATTATAACTTATCATCTTTGGAATCTAGCACAATAGGTTTTGTATATCCAGTCTCTACAACATCCCAAACATCAGCACCTAAGGCCATAATGTATGTTCTCATTCTAACCTTCTAGAAATAAAAATTTGTTCCATCAAACGAAGGAGGATTATTGGTTGAATGTCCTTCATGGATTGTCATGTTTAAGATTACTAAACTATATTTAAATACAAGGAACCCACACTGATACCAATTATTGGAATTACTAAGACAACTGAGAGGGGGGGGGTGAATCAATTGTCACTGTACTTAAATTTTTTTATGCCTATTAAAATATTATTAACCTTCTCCAAGTGATCATCAATATTATGAAAAACATGAAAAAAAAAATAACAAACATCAATCACACATATGATTTACACAGAGACATATATTCAAGAGGAAACCCATAAAGGGAGAAAACCTCTTCTTCTTTGAATGATAGGCAGTCTTTTAACTTTTTTACATCATATTTTTTTTTAGAACCATATCAAAATGAGGCTACAACCTCTTCTTTACCAAGCTCCAACTTTATGAGAGAACCAAGTCTCTGGTTTCTCTAGCACCCACAAGAAGGAAGCACCAACTGGATGGAGGCACCAACTTCCAGTCACACAGGAACCAACCTGTATAACAAAGAACAATGGTTCTACCTTGCACCACCCTATCACCCTGGTTTTGCAGGTTGCAACCATATGGAAGCTACAAATCCATATGTTCGAGAACCCACCTAAAACTCTAAGGAAAACAATCCTCCCTAGCACCACCCTACCATCCTGAGATATTAATATTTTCTTGCTAAAATTTATTACAGTGATACAATATTCATCAATGGCTAGTCTCATCACTCTTTTTCTACACTGATCTTCTTTTCCTGCATCAATTTCTTCCTAGTCGCATCTTCTTGTGATAAAGTTCTTGTACAGTCTGTTGTTTTCACCATTTCTTCTCTGTCTAGCTTATGTTCGTCATCTCTGCATTTTCTCCCTCGGTTCATGGTATGATATTCATTGCTTATAGTTCGAATACTTTTTACAGAGAAATAACAACCCTTCTATGTCATGACATTATTCTTTTATTCCTTCTCTCATCATCCATTACACTCCGCATCTCCAATGCTCAAGTCGGGAATCTAAGAAAAACGCTTAAGAATCATGATTCCAACACTCTGGAAATGTGATTCAACCTCTCAGGAACAATGATTTAGTTAGTGTAACTGAATCATAACTAATCAAAAAATCACAAGATGAAACACCGACCCTTCGATCAAATTTGATTTGATCAGCGTCATTGGATTATACACGAAGATGCGTTTTGAATTTTCAATGTGTAACCTCTTATCTGGATCCTATCAATGCTAGATCCTTCCTCAATATTCCGCTGATGTGACCTTGGGTGATGCTCTCATGTGACCACATGATTGTGGGCGTGGCCAAAGGTGGTTTCTGTGAAATCTTCTTTTCACCCTACAATTCACTATAGAGCTCCACGTATGCCTTTGGAGATACTATGGTTTTGACTGCGGCCTACCTTCAACTTTTTAAAGTTCGCACACCTTCAATGCCTCCAATGTGATGGGAAAATCGATCTCATGATATACATGGTGCTCATAAAAGAATGGTTCAGATTTTTTCTTTCATGATCTGAGGATCAGATTTAACCTCATTAAATCAACAACTGTGATTTATTTCATGATTCGGGCTCCAAGAGTTTCAAATCTAAAACCTTTCTTTTATCTATATGACAATCTTTCAGAGTCGACGATCTGTGGACAACTGGCCTTCTCAATCAAAGGCTCTGCCTCTACTTTAGGAATTTGACCTTTCAACCAGATCGATGGTTCTGCGGCCCCTTTCTCGATCAACATTCGAGAATTTATTTCGGCTGTCGAGCTCTCTGGACTTCGGGAATTTCAAATCTCAAATTGCAACTCTAGAAGTGATTTCTCCGGAGCTCACAATCCATCGCCGCATATCCCTCTGGATATGATGGTTCAGAGTTAATCCATCTCTTCAGTTCTCCAGACTTCAGGTATTTCAAATCTTAAACTGAAACTCTTGAAGTGATATTTTTCTTGAGCATAACCTCCTCACATATTTAGACCCAAAACAAATGATGTTTTTTTGATCAAGATCTTAGATCAACAAATCGATCTTTCTTCAAAGAAGCTTTTCCTTTTATTAAATCCAACAGTTGTCCATATTTTCTTATCCTATCCTTCGACTTAATTTGATCTGACGACTAACAAATATTTGGATAATCGAATTCTCAAAACGTGTGCCCCATTTATCTTATCCTTCATTTAAATTGAGCCAATGACTGATAGAAATTTGGATGATTGAGATCTCAGATATTTCATCTTATCCTATCCTTACACTCAAAAGTGATCCAGCGTTTGTTTTCTCTCTTCCTCCTAAGTTTATGATCTCTTTGACTCAGAAGGTTTTCTAAGTGTTCAAGGATCTCGACCTTTCCTTCTCCTGTGAGTCTGTCTCTTGGACCTTGTCTTCACTTCTGGAAACTGCTATCTCTTATGAGATTTCTCGTCTTCTACTCTCTTGATTTTTTGTTCATTTCTTCTCTTTCCATCAATGACAAGAACACTCTTCCTATAAGCATGTCAACATTATGGTGTTTACTTCAATTTTTTGGAAGCACTTTGACTAGCCCAACCATATTGGTGTAAGCTAGCACATTAATGCTTGGAAATATCTAATTGTTGTCAACTAGTATCAACTACAACATTTCATCTTCAACACACTCATTGAAGCATATTATGATATGTCATCGTCAGATCATGCTTCACTGACTTGACATTTTTTATTGGTTTTGGATACTATCTACCTTCCACATGGTGGGTCTCATCTGTTCTTTTATTTTTTGGATGCATTGTCTTTTGATGGGGGAGGTTTTTCCCCATGTGGTATTCACTATTTCCTCATTTTTATTTAGTGTTCATTAGTTTCCTTTTACTTGAGTACCTAATATGGCCAAGTAACTTGGACTCATTTTTTTTAATCCATATTGATGTTCGAGGGGGAGGGGGGTGTTGGAGAAATTTCTATTTTCGACCCACTATTTAAGTGGGAGTTCACTGACTAGTTCTATTTTATACTCTCTATTTAGATCATCACTATTATTCATGCATCTGTTCCTAAGGAAACCTAACTGCTTGATTGATTTTCTTAATTATGGAATGTTATGCCCTATATATTAGTGTATTCCACTCATTTATTGTATCATATTGATCATCCTTGTATCAATCATTCATTCATTGATCATCTCATTGAAGAAGTGTGAATATATTTTTTCATTCTTCCATATTGAACCTATCGTCCCTTTCTTGATAAGCTTTGTTTGTATTTGTTTTAGATAGACTTCATGTTCATGTTTCGATGAAACATTGACACAAAGAATAGTTAACAAAAATATCAAATGAACTAATATATTTGAATAATACTGGTGGAGAAGGATATTCAAAGTGAAAGAATTTTTTTAGATGTCCCCACAAGAAAGACAAGAGTAATCCCCCAACCAATAAAATCAATCCTTCCCAGGAATATAGGATTAATATGGAAGATATTGTTAAATCTTTACAAACTTGGGGAACATAAAATATGACTAAGGTGAAGGACAAAGGAGAGGAAAATCATGAACAACAAGAACAGTCTTAGGAATCTCAAGGAATGGAAGAGAAATAGGTCAACTCATTTTGGGATATCACTTATGGTTGAGAGGAAGAAAAAACAAAGTAGATACACTAGTCCCAAAAAATTGCAAATACTAGGATTTCAAGAAAGAACATTTCACCTAATGCCCCAAACACTTACAAACCTCCTACAACTACCACTTCCAATGCCAAGAAAACCTCATCTTCTACCAACCCGAATTCTCCCAAACTTTCTAAAATAACATCCTCGAACGAAAAAGCTAACTATCAAACACCTAAGCCAAGTGATCCCTGCATTTCCCCAAAAAATTGGAATATTATTTCTTGAAATATTTGAAGAAAACTAAATCCAATATTTCCCTGTTTGAACTCATGAAACTCTCTCAGATTCAAGAAAATATTATTAAAAATCAATGTTGGATTTTTTTTCCACTTGGGTGAGAAAAAGAGATCCCTTAACTATCTAGTTAGTCTAGAAAGAAAGAACACAAATTTGTTAGTTGATTAGTGGCTCAACCAAGTAGAAAATAAGAAGTAAACAACAAAGAAATAAAACTAAACTAAGCATGTAACAACTATACTTGATGCAAGAAAGAGACACAAGGAATAACTACCAAATGAGACTAGTCTTCGAATTGATAACACCTTGGATAAATATGGGAACTTATGAGTCCCCTCTTCCTCCTTGGAAAGGATCTTAAGTCCCCAAATAAAAATCTCTCTCTTCTAACAATTATTGAAAATGAAAATACAATGGTGAAGAATTGATAGTTTATATTATCAACAGGAGAAAGGAGCAACACTTTCCATGAATGCTCAAAGAGTTCAAGGAGAAATATGGTTTCTCAAAGACAAATTGAATAGAATAAAAATACTCAAATTTCTTCTTGTTGTTTGGATACAATGGCCCTTTAATTATAGGAGGATGGCAATATGTTTCCAAACTAGTGTCAAATGTGAATGGGGGGCCTTTGGAGGTACTTCTCATCCCTTTCAGTGATTCCAAGGTGACATTTGGGGGATATTTTGGGTATGGGGGAGATCCAATCCATCCCAGAAGTGGTTGAGGCTTGAAAAAAATCGTTGATGTGTTGTTTCCGCATATGTGTAGGTTTTCCAACTGTAAGTTGTGCGTACCAGGTACTGTGGATGTTGTATGTTGTGTTATCCCAAGCAGATGTGCACATGCTATTTTTGTTGAATACTTGCAAAACTTCACAACCACTTTTGTATAATTTTGTTCTTATTTTTCCAAACAGAGTGAATCCTTCCATAATTATTGGGAGTATGTTGTTCTTGTATTTATTGTTTCTTCATCCATTGTCTATGTTTGTGGTGAGCAATCTTTCAGTGATAAAAAATTTCCCTCGATATGTGAGATTAGGAGCATATGTATAGTCGAAATACATCATTGTTTATTTTGGTGATGACATCATTGTAAAAGCGTGAGAGAAATTTGTATTAAGGGACAATGAAAGCAATCCTTTGGAGAGAGAGGGGAAAAAAATATATGTATTAGGTATTCTCCAAAAAAAAATTTTTTTGTACAAACGAGGCAAGCATGCCCCATGCTTGTGTCATGAAACCATTAAGGGATAAAAAGAACTGAAACTAGTCGCGAAGTAGATATCTACTGAAAATGAAAATACAATGGTGAATAATTGATAGGTGAAATTCTCAATAGGAGAGAGGTGAAACACTTTCTATGAATGTTCAAAGAGCTCTAGGAGAATGATGGATTCTCAAAGACAATTTGAACATCATAAACAATACTCAAAATTGTTCTTCTTGTTGGCATCAATGGCCCTTTATTTATAGGATGATGGAAATATTTTTCCAAAGAAGTTTCAAATGTGAATGGGAGGCCTTTAGAGGTAACTCCCATCCATTTTAGTGATCCCTAGGAAGAAGTTTTGGGCAATTTTGGTTATGGGGGAGATCCACTCCATCCCATAAGTGGTCGAGACCTAAGAAAAATCATCAATGTGTCGTTTCCACATCTGCATAGGTTTTTTGAATGTTAGTCACATGGAATGTGTACTGTGCGTGTTGTATGTCGTTTTAGCCCATGTTGATGTGCACGTGACATTTTTTCTGAATACACTGAGAAATTCAAAACTAGTTTTGTATAGTTTTGTATAGTTTTGTTCTTATTTTTCCAAACCGAGTGTAATCCTTCCATAATTATTGGGAGTATGTTGTTCTTGTGCTGACTATTTCTTCATCCATTTTATTTTTTTGTCGTGAGTCATTTTTCAGTGAAATAAATTCCCCCGAATGTGTGAGGTTAGGAGGATACATATAACTGAAATACATTAGCGTTTATTATTGTGATGATGTCATTGTAAAAGCGCAAGAGAATTTTTTAGTGAGGGATAACAAGAGCAATCCTTTGGAGGGAGAGGGGAAAAAAATATATGTATCATGTATTTTCCAAGAAATAATGTTTTTGTACAAACAAGGAAGGCATGCCCCATAATCATGTCATGAAACCATAAAGGGATAACATGAAATGAAACTACTGATGAAGTGGATATCTGTTGAAAATGAAAATACAATGGTGAAGAATTTATAGTTGAAATTATCAAGAGGAGAGAGGTGAAACACTTACTATGAATGCTCAAAGAGTTCTTGGAGAAAGATGGCTTATCAAAGACAAATTTAATGACATACAAATACTCAAATTGCTTCTTCTTGTTTGTATATAATGGCCCTCTATTTATAGGAGGATGGAAATATTTTTCCAAACTAGTTTAAAATGTGAATGCGAGACCTTTGGAGGTACCTCCCATCCCTTTCAGTGATCCCAAGGCAGAATTTGGGGGTGATTTTTGGTATGGGGGATATCCATTCCATCTCAGAAGTGGTTGGGGCCTGAACAAAATCATCAATGCATTGTTTCCTCATCCGTGTGGGTTTTTTGACTGTTAGTCATGAAGACCTTGTACTGTGCATGTTGTACATATTGTTAGCCTATGTGAATTCGTGTACACTATTTTTGTTGAATACATACATAACTTCAGAACCAACTTTGTCTATTTTTGTGCTTATTTTTCCAAACCAAGTGTAATGCTTCCATAATTATTGGGAGTATGTTGTGCTTGTGTTGATTATTTCTTCATCCATTTTTTGTGTTTGGGGTGAGAAATGTTTTAGTGATAACAAATTCCCCCTAATGTGTGAGGTTAGGAGTATATATATAGTCGAAATATATGATCGTTTATTTTGGTGATGACATGATTGTAAAAACAAGAGAGAACTTCATAGTGAGGGATGGTGAGACCAATACTTTGGAGAGAGAACAAATTTTATTCTACAAAAATTAATTTTTTTGAACAAATGATTCGGGCATGCCCCATGCTCGTGTCATGAAACAATAAAGGGATAATAGGAACTTAAACCGTTGATGAATCAAATATCTACAATTCCCTTGGGGGCGTCAAAAAACAAGAGATGATGGTTTTGATGACTAAACTAGATCTAAGTCTCATTATGAAAAAATCATATGCATTGATGCCCTATCAAAATCATAGGTCTTTGGTTGTTACTGAAAACTGCAAAGGTCACATAGTAATACCCACCATAACATGAAACTTTGTTGGATTCGAATTTTATGGAGTTAAACGACATCAAAAAGAAATGAGGACTCTTTTTGTGGCATCTGATAATACTCATTAATGTTGGGATGAGAGCCAACATATTTCCACATTCATATAACCTTTTATTTATCGTGCCAGGAAAAGAGGCGGGACTACCAGAAGAAAATATCTTATTGACATCGATTGATCAAAATGGTGTTAGAAACTATATTGGTGAAGGTGAATTTGGCTGATAATCATGAATGATGTCTAGAATATAAGGGATTGAAGAACTACCCTTTGTTGGGGGGTGTTGATGTCTGAGAAAAACTGTAAAATAATATCTAGTGTCAGGGGGATGGTGAAATATGGGGTAACACTTTCTTGAATGGGTGAGACTACAAGGAGATGTAAAAAGGTAAAAATATAACGATGTGGTACATGGGTTCTTTTAATGGTCATAATTTAAACTAGGGTGAAAATATCTTGCAGAGGTAATGGGGGAAGTAGAATTCCTCAACCAAGGGCGACATGGGTTCCTGTGTGCCAAGGAAAAAACATCATCGATTGTGATGAGCAAAATCTATTGTACCTGCTGAAATTTAAAATGTTCTTTATACACACCAAATGAATAAATAATTGGGTTGAAAGTACATGTACAAAAATGGGTGCCCCAATGAAGTACGAAATGGTCATTAAGGGAACAAGTAGAGACTAGTGGAGGGTGGGGGGCCCATTGGTTAGTTTCTCTACCATGTAGATTAATGGAGAATCATCTTGCAAATGGACAAGTAATGGTGGATAAAATGGTGGGTAAATGAGAATGCATAGTTGCATTGAATGTAACCGATAACATAATGTGGGAGTCCATAATCAGGTGGTTATCATGATGACGAGCAAGAATTATGAGGTTATTACTCTAGGGTGTAACACTACCAGGACTCCCAATCCTAATGGATAGAAAAAAATGAGTGTCGATATGTCAATCATTAAATATATGCGGGACAACTCATGGAGGTGAGAATTATACCGGTTGAGAGTACCTAAATGCAATGGAGATGATGGTACCATAGAGACGGGTGTGGGGATCCTAAGTGCAAATGGAAAGGGGTGTGACTAGGATACGTAGTTGTTGGCAAAGGGTGTGAGTGCATGCTAGTTTTCAACATATACATGAAGGGGCATGTTGTTAGAAAAATAGGATCGTAGAGTAATAAAATACAAAAAAATGTGGAAATAAAACACAAACTATATACAATACAATGGAGACATAGATATATATGGTTCACCTAGTGTGGGCTACGTCCACCAGAAAAATTTCTAGGTCCTTCCTTTATTATTATCCAAAAAATGAAGGGATACAACCTACAACACACCCGTTGTAACTTCCTATTCTTTCTCTCACAATCTCCTCTCTTAGAATACAATATTCACCATGATACATAGTCCTAATATATTTCCCTCATAAAAGAGGGCTTCCTTCTATGGAAAAAATCCCTAACATAAATTATATGCTCAGATCTGCAAACTTATAACAAACGATCTAGATTTACTATGAAATTACAATATACATTTACAAGGAAATTTTCCCTTCGGGGGAACTCTTTCCCCCGAACCCCCCCATCTAGTGGGATGGTCCCCCTGGACTCTATAAGAGGGGAAATACCCACCTTCACTCCCCACGTGGAAGAGTGGACATTATTTTGGGTTGTAAAGTCTTCATGGGGCATAAAAATGGCTGAAAATAAAGGCCTCTGAATTAGGAAGAGAATCATGCTCCACAACCAACAATCTCCCACTTGGAGACTAATCTCAACAACTCCATCGTTGTTGTGTTTGTTGGACTATAATCATTTTTAGACTTGGAAAATTTCTCATCTTCACCTTCATGCTTGAATACGAATTGAAAATGAGAAGTAACTTAGTTTCTCCCTGGTTACTCCCTTTGTCAACATGCTTGTAGAATTATGGATAGTGTGTATCTTTTCCAACTTCAAAGTTCCATCTTCAAAGACAAATCATATGAAATGGTAACTGATATGTATATGCTTAGTATTCAAATGGAAGGTTGATTTCTTTGCAATATGAACGACACTCCCACTGTCACAATAGAACCTACTATTCTCCTTCTTCTTTCCCAATTCCTCCGTAAACCTTTGTAACCAAATCATTTCTTTACAAGCCTTTGTAACAACAAAATACTTTACTTTTGTTGTTGAAAGTGAAATAACCTTTTGTAGTTTCGAAATCCAACTTAATGTTGTTTTACCTATAGTAAAAACATACCCTATGGTGCTCCTCCTACTATCTTTATCACCTGCCATATCTGCATCAACATATCCCTATAGAATAGTGTATGAACCTCCAAAACATAATGGATGCATAGAAGTACCTCTCAAATACCTAAGAATTTACTTTAATTCCTCCCAATGTTATTTACTTGGATTATTCATATACCTTCTCAAAACTCCCACTACACGTGCAATATCGGATCTTGTGCAAACCATTGCATACATCAAGTTCCAAACTATTGATGAATAAGGGACCCTAGACATGTATTATCTCTCCTCCTATGTCCGGGGACACCTTTCATTAGTTAATTTTAATGGTTGGCCAAAGTTGTACTAATTGGTTTTGGATTCTGCATTCTAAACCTCTCCAACACCTTCTCTATGTACTTACCCTAATACAATGTGAATTTGCAAATTTTCATGTCTCTTGTTATTCTCATAACAAGGATTTTCTTTGCGGCACCCAAATCCTTCATCACAAATCAATTAGCTAATTTCTTCTTGCGCACATTTATATACTGCATATTATACCCCACAAAAAGCATGTCATCTACATACAATAGGAAGATAATATAGCTTCCATTTTCCATCCTTTTAAAATAAGCACAGTGATCAAAATGACACCTAGTATAACCTTGTTCTTTCATAAACCTGTCAAACTTAAAATACTACTTCCTTGGAGCTTGCTTTAGGCCATACAATCTCTTCTTTAACCTGCATACAAAATTCTCCTTCCCTTTGACCTCATACCCCTATGGTCGCTGCATATAAATCTCTTCCTCCAATCCCCATGGAGAAAAGATATTTTTACATCTAACTTTTCAAGATGAAAATATTCTACTGCCATAAGACTTAAAATAGTCCTAATTGAATTCATTTTAACAAAAGGAGAAAATATTTCATCAAAATATATACCTTTCTTTTGTGCAAGACCTTTACAACAAGTCTATCCTTGTACTTCTTTTTTTCTCCATCTTCTTCCTTCAACTTGTAAATCCATTTATTCTATAATAATCGTTTTCCTACAAGAAACTAAACCAAATCCTGATTCTGGTTATTTATCAGGGAATCCATTTCCTCTTTCATTCATTTCTCCCAGTTCTTTTTAGTGTCTACCTGCATTGCCTCTTCATAAAATTATGGTTCACCATAATCAGTCAATAATAAATAATACAATGAAGGAGAGTATCGTTCAGGGGGTCCACTTAACCTGGAATATCTTCTAACAACACTTGTAGGAGTTTGAGGAAATTGTTTCTCATGGTGTTGTACAAAATTTTTTTTTGGTACCTTTGGATTTTTTTTTCCAGTGATCTCATCAAGCACTATGTATTCTAGTTTTTCTTTTTCCTATTTCTTTCCCTACAACTAGTCTTTGTACATGACCTTTTCATTGAATATGACATCTCTATTCCTAATGATTTTATGATTTTCATAATCCCATAAGGGATAACCAAAATCATTAACACCATATCCAATAAAAGTGCACTTACTGTATTTTTCCTCAAGATTTGTTCTATTTTCTTTATCAATATGGACAAATTATTCACAACCGGAAGTCTTAAAAAAGGAATAGTCTATCTTTTTACATTTCCATGCCACCTCTGGAATTCTACCATCTAAAGGGATTGAAGCTCCTATGTTTATTAAGTAAACAATAGTATCTACAACATCTGTCCAGAACTGTAAGGGAAAACTAGCATGCAATCTCATACTCCTTGCACACTCCATGATTTTCCTGTTCATCCTTTCTGACACACCATTTCCTTGTGGTGTTCCTGGAACTATATTCTCTCTACGAATCCCATGGTATGAACAATAATCATAAAAATCCTTGCTGCAATATTCACCTCCATTTTCTGATCTAAGACACTTCAACTTTTTTCCTATCTAATTCTCAACCAAAGATTTCCATTTCTTAAAAGTATAAAAAACATCAGATTTTTGTTGAATGTAATAAACCCAAGTTTTTCTAGTTGCTTCATCAATAAAAGTAACATAATAATGAGAGCCACCAAGAGATGATACCTAAGTTGGTCCCCATACATATGTATTCACAAGATCTAACCTTTCAATCTTCTTTTCTTTTCTGATTCTGAGAAATATGAATCTCTTTTGTTTTCCATAAACACAATGCTCACAGAAATCCAAACCAATTTGTTTAAGATTTGCTAACAAATTTATTTTTTGAAGTAATTGCATCCCCTTCTCACTCATGTGCCAAATCCTATGATTCCACAATGTTGTATCCACTCCTGTAAAAGCTAAAGAGATAGAATATTTAATATTACCATTACATAAATACAATGTACCTACCTTCTCTCCTTTTTCTATCACCAATGATCCTTTGGTGACCTTCCACACCTTATCTATAAATATGGATATACAACCTTCACTTTCCAACTTCCCTATTGAAATTAGATTTTTTGTTATATCTGGAACATGTCTTACCTCTTTCAACAACCATTTATTTCCATTCCTTTCCTTTATTTTTACCTTTCCAATTCCAACAATTTTGCATGGTGCATTATCACCCAAATGAACCTGTCCAAAATCACCTTGAACATAATCTAGAAAATGTTTCCTATGGGGTGTGGCATGAAATAAATCCCTTGAATATACTACCAAAGACTAAAATAATTTATCTACAAAATGAATCAAATCATCTTATAACACATCACCTGTTACATTTGCTTCCTAATTTTTCTCTTGTTGTCCATCTCTTTGTTTCTTTGGAGCTCTGTAGTGTTTCTTCAGATGTCCTTTCTTTACACAATTCAAGCACTCTATTTTTCCATGTCTAGATTTGTATCTTCACTTCCTATAATTCCCATGGTTCCCTAATCCCTTTCCTTTGTCCTTTTGTCGTCCTTTATTATCCATGTTTAAATCATTACCTAATGTCTCACATGTGCGTTTTCATCGCATTTCCTCGCTAAGGATAACACCAACATCATATTAAAATTTTAGAGTGTTTGAACAAGAGATAGAGTTCCTTACATCCATGACAAACCCATTCCATCTTTTTGTCAATAGGCTCAATATTAGAAGATCCTTGACCTCATCATCAAAGTCCAGTTTTACAGAACTTAGCTTATTAGTAACTATATAAAATTCATTTAAATGATCTGCAACATACCCACCTTCTAACATCTTCATAATAAATAATCTCTTGATTAGAAATACCTTATTGGATGTCAAGGTTTTTTCATGCAGTTTAGCCAATGCATCTGTCAACTCCTTCGTCGTCTTTTCTTTCGAAATATTGAAATCCATCGACACTTCCAAGCCCAACCATGTCGTTCCTAGTGCCTTTCTGTCAAGAACCTCCCATTCTCCGTCCTTCATGGACGTCGACTTCTTTTCTATTCCACCCAATTGTAGGTATAGATCCTTCTAATATAAATAATATTCCATCTACATATTCCATAACTCATAGTTTTTGTCATTAAATTTCTTGACCCTAAACTTTCCCTATTCTACCATTTCTGCCACTCAAACCAGGAACCCTCTTTTCTTGTGAGTTAGCTTTTGCTATGATACCATTTGTTACACAAATAGGATCGCAGAGAAATAAAATAAGACAAATGCAGAAATAAAATATAGAAGATACAAAATACAATGGAGACACATATATACGCGGTTCACCCAATTTGGGCTATGTTCATCAGATAAATTTCCATTTCCTTCCTTTATTATTATCCAACAAATGAAGGAATACAACCTAAAACACACCTGCTATAACTTCCTCTTCTTTCTCTCACAGTATCCTTTCTCAAAATACAATATTCACCATGATACATAGTATTAATACATTTATCTCATAAAAGAGGGTTTACTTCTAGGGAAATAAACCCTAACATAACTTCTACCATTAGATATGTGGCCTTATAATGAATGGTTCATATTTACTATGAAATTACAATATATGTTTACAAAGAAAATTTTCCTTCGGGGGATTTTCCCCCAAACCCTTGCCAGGGGCTTGCCTTCCCTCGAACCCTCCCAGTCAGGGGGATGCCCCCCCACACCCAGTAGGAGGGGAAATCCCCCCTGCACTCCTCCACGTGGAGGAGTGTACATTATTCTAGGGTGTAAAGTATTCATGGGGTATAAACATGATTTCAAAAAAAGGTCCTTTGAATCAAGAAGATAATTAGGCTCCACAACCAATAGGGCCATAGGGTGGAAAAGACTGAATGGGTTGTATATTGTTGTACCAAGTACGTACACACATAAACATAAAATACATGAAGTGAAAAATAGATGATGATAGAGAACATATGACAGTTATTTAATAGAAATGATAGTGAGTGGGCGTACATGAGATTTTGACATTGGTGGGAAAAATGGTCCCTTGATGAAAATTTTGGGTGCTTGTTGAAGATGGCCAAGGAACAATGAGCTCCTAGAAGAGGTAATCCATGAAGGAGGGTAGGGTACGATGAGTTACTAGAAAAAGGCACTCCCTAAGGGACGTCAAGGAACCATGGTTTCCTGAAAACGTCACTCCCTAAGGGTGGCCATGGACCAATGGGTTCTTGGAAAAGTCACTCCTTGAAGAAGGACAAGGAACCACGAGTTCCCGAGCACGTCCCTCCCTAATGGATGCTAAGGACTGATGGGTTCCTTAAAAAGGAACTCCTTGAAGGAGGCGATGGAACCATGGGTTACCAAACAAGGAACTCCCTAATGGAGGCAACAAAGAAATGGGTTCTTGAAAAAATCACTCCTTGAAGGAGGCCAGGGAACCATGCATTCCTAAGGAAGGCCCTTCCTAATGGAGGAGGAGGAATGATGGGTTCCTTAAAAAGTCTCTCCTTGAAGGAGAACATGGAACCATGGGTTCTTGAACAAGGCCCTCCCTAATGGAGGCTAGGGAATGATGGGTTCCTAAAAAAGGAACTCCTTGAAGGAGGCCACAAAAAAATGAGTTCATGGAAAAGGGACTCCTTGAAGGAGGCCAAGTTTCCCAATGGGGGTTTCCAAAAATGACCAAGGCTAAAGGGGCCTTGCCACAATAAGTAATGAAACTATCTTGGTGGATCATGCCGATTAGGCCATGTGGCTTGTAATCGCATGATGTCTAGGGGAGCTTGACACAGGGTGGTGTTATAATGGTTCCCATGAAGGGTATATTGTGAGTTGGAGTTAAGTCGTGAGCTAGGTATTATGGGACAAAGGCGGGAACTGGTACGACTCCCTGTATTATGATATGGGGGTAGTGGGAAGGGTTATTGCCAAATACCCAAGATGATGGAACAAAGGTAAAATAACAGACAATTTAAAGTTGAACATCCAAAAAAGAGGATATGAAATGGTGTATCAGATCCATGTAACATCTATTGGGGGGTTTGGGACTTTAAATTGTGTGGAAACATATCCTATATTGGCATGATTGGTCATTATGGAACTAGATTCCTTGATATACCTATCCGTGTTAGGATATGATCTTATTTTAGAGGGAGTAATGAACTTATCAAGGGAGACAATATTAGATGGTGCACCAATTGAATTACAAGGACCCTGCCAACAGTGGATAGGAGAACCTAGATGGAGTTTATCACTAGAATCATTGAAAGAAGTAGTGGCCTCAAAGAATTATTCATCTTTTGGGAAGAATGTAGTTGAGAGTTCATGGTTACTTTTGGGTTTGTGGGAAGAAACATGCATGGATTCCCCCAAGGATGAATGAATATACCCAACCTCTAAGCCTAAGTGGTGAGGAGGTGGTTCTAGAGGTAGGGCATCATTTGTAAGGGGAGTAGATTTTTCCCAAATAGTGGAAGTGGACTCATAGTGCATGGAATCAATGTTAGCAACATGATGTGATATTATATTATGAGAATCCTGAGGGGGGGATTAGTGTAGGGGATATGATCGATGGTGATGATGCATCCCTCACGTGAAAATATCATGAATCGAAAGAGTGGATAAAGCACAAAAATCATGGCATATATGAAATCACGACCCAAGAGAATATTTTATTCCATCGACCCATCCATGAAAACAACATTGATCAAAACCATCTTACCACCTAACTCAATGGGGATATTAGGTAATATCCCTAAGGGGGAACATAGTCTACCATCAAAGGCTCTTAACTCATTCATCGATGGGATAAGAGTATGGGATCTTATTTGTTTCTCAGCTGATGAGGACATAATGTACGAGGATTCCCCATCATCTATAATACACCGATAAACTATAAAGGTATTAATTATGGCTTGTATTTTAAATAGGTTAGAACATGACAGTCATGGTTGGATAAGTTGATTCCAATAAAAGGTGATGGCCCGTGATGGGTGTGGCTATACACTTCCATTTTCCTAACAAGGATAGGGTCTAGTAGACATTGTGGTACTAAAGGTGGAAGGGGTTCCCCCAAGTCTACATGAATGAGAATCAGTCGTGAGGCAGATTAGGTGTGAGGTGGGATTACCCATGTGAGGGGTAAACAATTATTTCAATATGGATGGCACCTTAACTAATGGAGTAAGAGGTTCTTGTCGGGTGAGGGGGCATGTCAAAGTAGTGTAAGTAGAAATACTAAGTTTATTTTGTTGTGTGCACTCCAAAAAAACTGACTGGACTAGCTCTGGAGTGAGTTTAGGGAACTGATGGGTTGGGTGACCATAGAGATCAGAAAATGGGAAAGGGTGATTAGTCCATGTATGGGTGTTATATATATTCTTGGTTTTATTTTAGTTCTGGTGGGAACTATGAGTGTTCCCATCTATACAATAATTTTCCCCATGCCATGGGTGTTGATAGTGGGTCTTTCTCTTCTTACTCATGTGTGGTGGATGGCCAATATAACTAGGAGAGGGGGATCGAGTTTGTCCAACTAGGATGAAAAGGATGGGGTTATATATGGTAGTTATTGTGGTCCTTCCATGGTGGTTGATGGTTGGAGATCCAATTCCTAAATAGAAAGGGATACTAGATGGGTGATTTGTTCTGGATAGTGGTGCCTAGCGATGTGGACCCAAGCAAAGACAATACTAAAACAATGGAACTCATTGGTGTGTGTGCTAGTTGTACCGATGTGTCAACCAAATTGGGAACACCTACCAACATTGGGGGGGGGTTTCAGATGTCTAGAATGATGGGTATGTTGTGGTTCTCCTATGTTTCTATAACATATGTATATGTGTTCAAGTGGTAGTGAGAAGAATAAATGATCAAGTGCTTCGGAAAATGTGGACTATGCCAAAAATGTTTTGAAAGATATATGTAATAAATCAGTGGTAATCATACATGAAAAAGTAACAATGTAAGATGGTGTGGAGTTTTATCC
>ML783488.1:583972-607991 GCA_009831015.1 Picea engelmannii | reverse complement strand
TATTGGTCCATTTGTATTTATTTTTCATTTTCTTCATATGCTCATAGTTTTAATTAGTTTTAGTTTAATTCTTGTTTATTTTTTTGTTTTGTTTTCCCTAACCCTTTCCTTTTACAGCTGTCATGCCTAGCAGAGCCCAACTGGGCATGTAAGCACCTTTTATTTGTTCACCTAGTGACGAATTGGGTGCAAACAGATTGGCGACCATACTGGGTACAAGGTATCAATTCCTCCCTCATTTGGGTTCATTTGGCTTTCCTTTTGATTTCATTAACTTGCAGGTTCACAAACCGGCCTATGTCGACCTGCTAACCAGTCAATTCACCAGAAGATTGGGAGAAATCCATCCGGGTTTTTCTTCTCGGTTTTTTGCCACAGGCGCGCGGTTATTCCACCCCACAGGCATGCATCATGTGCGCATGCGCCTGTGCAACATTTTCTCTCTGCGCGCATGCGCTTTCTACTTCAATTCAGAAAGCGCCCGTGCGCTCTGTGCGCCTGTGTATGCACTGTGTGGCGCGCATGTGATCTAAATTTGACATTGTAAGCTCTTGGATGTGGGGAAAAATAATTTTCCTTCTTAAGAATTATGATATGCATGCTCTAAATAATGCACCACTTAGACCCCTCAACTTATAAAGGGGATAATCAAACAAACATAGGCACTTAGGTGGATAAAAATCATTTTCCCTTATTTGTTTTTTTCCACGTGGATGGCTTGCTTTGGTTTATAAATCTAAGTTGAACATCAATTCTAATCACATCTAAATTCACATTTGGGACTAGAAATTGCAAGTAACAATCTTTAGTATGCTCTTCTCTTGCGCCATCAAGTGATCTTGAGAACCAGAAAAGGATTGCGAAAACGATCTCATCTCCCTTAACAAAAATTTCAAAACTTTTAGGAGAGGACAAAGGCTCTTTTGAGACCCCTCTTAGTTTCATTTTTCAAACCTATCCTAAATTTGTAACGGGCCCATACATGCCCACATGTCACAAAGGTAGGATAGTTGTTGCAATTTTTCTTTCTTAGATCAAAAAACTAGGAGAGTTTAAAAGTTTGTAACGGGCCCACACATGCCCACATGTTCAATCTAGGATAGTTTTATGTTTTTTCTAGATTAACTCACACATAGGGAGTTTAAGGATAGTAACGGACCACAATGTCCACATGCTAGGGTCCTAGGGATTTTAAAATTCCGCAAGTTTGTACCAATGACATCTAGCTAATTTAGGTAATCAAACTCTTGTAAAGGACCAAGCGATGTCCACATGCTGAAAGGTGACATCTAAATAACTAAAATTTGGTACACTTTCACTCACACACAAAAGCCACTTTCTCACTCACATAGACTCGTCTCAAAATGTGGTGGTCTAAGTAGGTCTCCTCAAAAGGGATTCTGAAAACACCCCATCTTTTCTTGATTGGACTATCCACTCCCACTTTTAAATCAAACAAGGTTGGTTTTCACCCCCAGCCTCACAAAACAACTTCATCTAAAATCTTCCTAAACAACTCACTAAGTTGTCCTCCACAGGAGGTGCCAAAAGAAAATTTTAGTCTAGGTAGGATTTCGGGGGTAGGCATCCAAATAACCCCCCGTTATCTGGTTCTCACATTTTCAAACATAGAAGTTGACGAATATGGAACTTTCAAATCCTCCAAGTCCAGCGTTCCAATCACCATAAGGAAGGGAGATACCCGTGAAGGGTCGAAGGCCGAGGTCCGGTTATTCTGTGTTTCCCCCCTTGAGGCACCCACCTCTTGGACGGGATCCAGCCCGTGACCTATTTCTTAGGCCAAAAATCTAAATGTCGTGCTTGGACCGAGGTACCTAGTGACCAATTTTAGGACATCTACTCAGGTGGCGATTGTGGGCTGCAATCGCACCTTGATTGGATTTTGTGTGGCTATTGGGAGGTATCGCCAGCTCTTTCGAGATATTGCACCCTCTACCCCTCATTATAACTAGTTATTTCATCCTTCACTAGTGTCTCTTCTGGTGACTTCAGACCCCACTGTTGAGAGCTATTGGAAGGTCCAGTGCTATTTGAAAGAAAGGACGTTATGTCTTCTAGGACACGAGTATTTTCTTTCTTTTTGATTCCCCCACGTGGACAAAAACCCTCTTACCCACATATATGTTTATTTCTCATTTATGTATGATGCACATCTGATTACAGTTTGACTTTGATATATATATTGTGTAAAACAGTCACAGCAAAGACTCTTGGTTCTATATTTCTCTCACCATTTGTTGCACACATTTTCACACAATTAGTCTGACATCATAGGGGAACCACAGAACCCCCGTCGTTCACGACGCTTGCTCAACCTTCCTCCTATTTTAGGGGGAGTATCTAGTCGTACTCGTTCATCAATACCTCCTTCACACACTCCTGTGAGTGCCACTATATTAGGATCATCTTTGCTTGGTTCTACCTTACTTGGGTCCAATTCCCAAGGTCACACAGTCACTCTCTCTCCTTTACATGGAAGCGGGGGACCCACTTCCTCTCAAGGAGGGAGCACCAACCCACCTAGTCCCCATCAAGGGTTAGGTTCACAACACACCATGGCTGGAACTAACATTCCTACCCCACTACAGATGCCATACTTAACCTCTCTCAACATAACGGATCTCACCAATCTTACCAATGATCCTATATTGCATGATGTCACGTGGCCTGCAATGCCAACCAAACTTCCTTCAGACATACCAAAGTTTGAAGGAAAGGTAGGGGATGACCCCGCCAATCATGTCATGACCTTTCATCTATGGTGTTCTTCTAACAGCATTGTGGATGATTCCGTCATATTGCGCTTATTTCAATGCACACTTACTGGCCCATCAGCCAAATGGTATGTCGAAGAAAAATCAGGGTCCCATATGACCTTTGAATCCTTGGCCAAAGCATTCTTAACTTTCTTCCAATTACCCATCCGCCATGACAATGGTATAGAACTACTGTCTAATTTCAAACAGACCTCAGCCACCCACATCGCTGACCACATTCATGAGTGGCGTAGGCGACGTAGTTTGTGTAAAGAAGAAACCACCAAACATCAATGTCTTGACTGGTTTCTGAGATCACTTGTCGCTCTCCTTGGTAAGGATGTAGCTTCTACCTTCCCCCAATCTGAAGAGGAAGCCATCAACAAGGCTCAACAATATGACCTCATTTACACACAGTCAGGATACTTGTACACAATACTTCCTGATCTTCCAAAACCTGTGCCATTTGGCCAGGACAAACTTGGGATGTCTCACTCAGCAGACGGACTAATAGGTGCCACCACACACCATGGTCCACAAACCCAACCACCATCGATGTATGGAACACCTCAATACCCACCAGCATATGGGGGCACTCCTTATTTCCCCCCACCCCCTTATCAACATCCATATCCTACTGCCATACCTCCACCCATTAGTGGACCACCACTGGCACCTCCCATACATCCACCTATTCCCACAAACAGTGGTACTCCCTCAACATCATCTTATAGTACTAGTGAAAGCATGACGCCTTCCTATGTACCCTATGGATCGGTACCACCACAAAATCCATACTTTCCCTTTCCAGGTCCTCCACAACCCATGGCTCCCCCACATCCTCATGCGGGGGTAAACTTTGTTCAACCCTCTGCTGCTCAACAATACCAAAATTTTGAACAATTGAACACAGCCAACCCTTCGAACAATAGCAAGAAGAAAGGAAGGAATAGGAATAACAACAATCCTGGTCAAGGTGGGAATCAACCCCCACAGCACCCACCCACTGGGGGAAACCCGAACCAAGGGAACCAAAACCCCTAGGGGGGAAATAACAACAAACGCCAAGGGCGGAATAATGTTAAAACCATCCACCCTTCTGCTCTTTGTGGTGTGTGCAGTCATTACACTCACCATTGCCCCCATATTGTTGATTTCAAGAGGTTGAAAGACTCTGGGAGCCTTCCCCCCTCCCCAGCGCAACCTGCGCCGCAGCAGGCACAACAACAATATGCGCAACAACCCCCTCCCGCCATATTGCAAAATCCTATCCCACATCAAGGTGTCATAAACACCCATGAGGACACACAGCATCCCCCACCTCAGGTGGGCCAATACCATAATCCCAACAATCCAGTAGAATGAACAATTCTCCTCACCAGTGAGGAAGAAATTTTGTTGCAAACACGCAGTCGTCAGTATCCTACAACAGCTGAGTCTACTCCCATCTCTGCCGAGACAAACCCCACACCGATGGGACCCCCGTTGATGATCCTTCTCCCTTCTACCGAACCACCATTACGCATCACTCGCATCCCCTTGCGCAGGAATGTTCACAACCCACAGGCTAGGGCAGCACATAACTACAGCTTGGTAGATGACTTAGCGCAATCCCCGGCTGCCATGTCAGTTCTGGAAGTCCTCCAGACTTGTGCAACGCAGCAGAAATCACTACTTTCCACCTTGGGGGCAGTCGACCCTGCCGATACTCGACTCATCACTTTTGACCTTGATAGCTGCGAACCTCGTCTTCCCGCCGCAGTTGCTATTCAAATACCAGTAAAAATACGGAACATCACCGTCCATCGGTGTATCATCGATGAAGGGGCATCTACCTGCATCATGTCCAAAACCGTATGGCAGAAACTTGGTTCCTTGGACCTCTTACCCTCCACCATCACATTGCGAGCTTATGATGGGAGACCATCATCCCCTGAAGGGCTCTTCCAAAATGTCCCCGTAGAACTCGGGGAAAAAACCATTCTCATTGACATTGAAGTTATCGATGCTCAACTCGATTACAATATCTTGTTTGGCCGTACCTACATGTATGCTATGAAGGCAATGGCATCATCCGTCTTTTGGACAATCATGTTCCCTCATAACAGGAAGATAGTGACCATCGACCAAGTCATACATTACGAACCAAACCCATCTGCCAATCTCGATAACATCCTTCCTCTCATTCACACTAACAAATACGTATATCCACTCATCGAGATGGGTCCTGGGATTTTCAAAGATTTATCCTTGTTAGGGACGTACCATGGAGCACCACCACTCTTTCCCCCTAGCCAAGTATGTGTCATTTCCTCTAACGAAACTCTCCCGGAGGATGCTCGTCCTCCTCAAGAGGCTTCATTCATTCCTGACGTCTCAACAGTCACAACTCCACTCCCACAGGAGCCTCCTGCAAACTCGTCGACCTCCACAATCCATGAATCAACACCCCCTCAGGGGCCTAATCCCATCTGGGAGACAGTGCCCTGACCCCTCACTCAAATTCCCTTCTTTTACCCTCCACCAGGTATAGAAGCTTTTCAGGTGGCCGCAACACTCACACTACCCAATATGGTGTTAGCAATCCCAGTGTGGTACTTACATCCACCTGAGATGGTCCGTCGCCCATAGAAAGGACTCCCCATGACGATTCCTTTCATCACTCCCACTACCCCCACTACCCCCATACTCCCTACCCCCCCTGCTACCGCTAGGGGTAGGTGATAGAAGAAAGAGCCCACAGCTCCACTTCCTCTGCGCATCCCACCACCTTGCACCTTGTGTGGAAAAGAGGGTCACCAAACCAACAACTGCCCATTACTACCGGAATTACGAAATTTGATTCCCCCCAATCCAACCCCCACACCACCCATTACTACTGCTACCACTCAACCTTCCAGTAGTAAAGGGTTGAGGACCAAATTCGTGTGTGCCATCTGTTCTGAGTATGGCCACTACACCCATCATTGTCCGGCACTACCACGTTTCCGACAGGCATTAGCTATCATATGCCAGGACTTTCAGAACAACCCATGCCCTACCACGTCCTCCACAACAAATATCACTGACATTCGCTATGTCACCACTTCAGTCAATGAACGCATGAGGTGCCCCTGCTCTCTTTGCGATTCATTAGCACATTTTACATTCCAGTGTCCTATAATCCTCACATACAGGCAACGTCAATTGGCCCTGCATCACCAACCTACAGTGGCGGTAATTGACCTTAATTCATCACTCGAGGTTCTTCATGTCATTTCTCTAGAACCTGAGGCACTCCCAATACCTCCTTGGTTCTTAGATGACACATCTGAGGATTTACCCCGTAACCCTCCCAACTCTTCTTCTCATTCCCCTGCAGAGATTACCCATCCGACCACCATGGGTACCCCTCATTACTTCAACATATGGTTCATGATGAGAGAGCCCTCACCATCTTCTCGCACCTCTCCCCTTGCTTCACCAACAGGGGGTAATCACATTAGAGTTGAGATCACTCTTCATGATCCATTATATTCTCGTCATTTTCAATGTGACGAAGACATATTGGAAGAGCTACAACGCCTAGACTCTCCCTAGGATGCACTACATCATTGTGCTCTCTTCCTTCCGCAGGAAGCCCACATGCCTCCTAGCCACAACTCCATTTACGCGGTCGAAACCAAAGACTTTATCCCATCAGGTCCTATCGATTGGTTCAACAATCCCATTTCTGCACCCGACGCTTTTGAAGAAGGCAATCTGGCTAACATTTCCCCCACCATCAAAATCAACATTTCCATTAAAGAAGGCATTGTCGAAGAAATCATCATTGGAGCTGCTTGCACTCCTCAAGAAATCACCGCATACAAAGCCCTCTTCCAAGAATATAGGGATATCTTCGCCTGGTCATACACGGAGATGCCTGGCCTTGACCCATCTATTGTCGAACATCGTATCAACACCTGGCCAGACATCACACCAGTTCGCCAGAAACAACGACCGCTACACCCATCTAAGGCCACGGCTATCAAAGCCGAAATTGATAAATTACGTACGGCCGGGTTTATTTACCCCATCGCTTACAGTTCATGGGTTTCCAACCCTATACCCGTCGACAAAAAACAGGGCACCATCCATGTTTGCACCGACTTTCGCGATCTCAATAATGCATGTCCCAAGGACAACTTCCCAATGCCTTTCATCGATCAAATTATCGATGACTGCGTCGGTCACGAGGCTCTTTCCTTTTTGGACGGATTCTCTGGCTATAACCAAATTCAAATTCACCCAGCCGATCAATATAAAACCGCATTCATTACCCCATGGGGTACGTTTTCATATCGTGTCATGCCTTTCGGCCTAAAAAATGCTGGCGCAACTTTCCAGCGGGCCATGACATATGTTTTTCACGATCTCGCTAAAATCATACTCGCCTACTTGGACGACCTCACCGCTCGCTCCAAGAAACACATCCAACACCTCGATGATTTACGAATCATCTTTCAATGGTGTCGTTAGTACAACATCCGCTTGAACCCTCTCAAGTGTGTGTTCTATGTCACCGCAGGGCGCCTGCTCGGTTTCATCGTTTCATAAAGCGGTATCACCGTGGACCCCCTCAAAGTCCAAGCCATCACCAAAATTCCCCCTCCTCGGAATTTACGACAACTGCAGAGTCTACAGGGCAAAGCTAAATTCCTTAGACGCTTTGTTCCTGATTACACCATACGTGCACATGGTTTCGTCCGCTTACTACATCACGATATCCCCTTTCAATGGGACGACTATGCCCAATAGTCGTTTGACGTCCTCAAAGCATCGCTCTCAAATGCACCTTTAATCAGTGCACCTGACTATAATCGTGACTACATTCTCTAGCTCGGAGATGACAATCGTGAACACGTCATTTACTACGTCAGTAAGAACCTCTCAGGACCACCCTTGAAGTATAAACACGAAGATAAACTCACTCTTGTCGTTGTCCTCGCAGTCCATAAACTGTGCCATTACATTCTGCTTTACACCACCAAGGTCATCGCAGATTCCAACCCTATGCAATACTTACTCAGCCTTCGCCAAGTTAACGGCAAATTCGTTTGATGGATCGTTATCCTTCAGGAATATGACCTCAAGTTTTCAACACCTAAGAGTAAAAAGGCCCTCATTCTCGTCGAACTTGTCATGGCCCTTCCCTCTGACACACCTAGTGCCCCCGTCAATACTGAATTTCCTGACGAACATCTCTTTTACATCACTTCAGATGATCCTTGGTATGGCGACCTTCTCGTCTACCTACGAACTCAGAATTTTGGTAACCACCTATCACGAGATGATCGTCAACACATTCGCCATCAGGCCCCCCGCTACCTCCTCATCGGTGACATCCTATACCCGTGGGGCATCGACACCGTTCTTCATCACTGCCTGACTATTGACGAGGCTGACAGAGTCTTAAATGACTGCCACAGTGGCACCTGTGGGGGCCATCTTTCGGACATAGCCATGGCTCAAAAGATTATGCGGGCCAGTTACTTTTGGCCTACCTTGTTTCAAGATTGCATTCATGCCGTGAAACGATGTGAGCAATGTCATCTCTATGCCAACAAAGCCCGTGCTCCCCCCGCTCTTCTTCACCCTGTCATTACTACAGGCCCCTTTTGTAAATGGGGCATTGACTTTATGACTTGTAATCCCCCCTCCAGCAATGGTCACAAATACATTGTTGTCACTGTCGATTACTTCACCAAATGGGCCGAAGTTATGCCCACTTTCAACAACACCGCTGACACTGGAGCACATTTTTTCTTTAACCACGTCATATCCCGGTTCGGAGTACCGCTCCAATTAGTTTCTGATCATGGGAAACATTTTGAGAACAAGATCTTCATCAAACTCTCTTCTCGGTTAGGCTTCTCTCATGAGTTTGCCTCACCATATTACCCTCAGTCAAACGGACAGGTCGAGGCAGTGAATAAATTCCTCAAGACCATGTCACAATGCATGGTTAATAAACATAAAACCAATTGGCATCATATGTTATTTTCCGCGCTATGGGCTTATTGAATGGCAGTAAAGACCGCTACGGGTTTTACGCCATTTCATTTAGTCCATGGGGTCGAGGAAACTCTTCCCATCGAGTGCGAAATTCCCACCCTTCGCACCGCAATTGAGCTATTACCTGACAAAACTCCAATGGAGCAGTGCTTGCTGAACTTGGAGTTGCTGGATGAAGATCGTCGATCTTCATTACAGAACAACGAGGCAGCTAAAAAACGATCCAAGGCTACCTTCGATCGCCATGTCAGCCTTCGATCATTCTGCGAAGGCGACCTTGTCCTGGCCTACGATATCGCTCATGATACCTTGGGCCACGGAAAATTCGAATCACTTTGGCATGGCCCTTACATCATCCAACATTGTCTCACCAAAGGTGCATATATCCTGGCCTCCCCCAAAGGCCTCTCACTCAAAGAACCCGTCAATGGGTTATACCTCAAGAAATTTTATGCTTAGAAGTAGTCATTCTACTTTAGGTTACTTTTTCTTGTTTAGCATTTTTTAATATTTTTCCTCCTACCCTCTCGTCTAAACTATCCTTTGTGCTCTTGAAAGATGATTCCTCCACCAGCATATCACATTGGTTACGCCGACGGCGCCAGCCGTTGGACACAAAATCTCGCTTCAGCTGCTTGGGCTCTCTACACCCCCTCACATGAAATGCTACATTCAAGCGGAATATGTTTGGGACCAAAAACCAAAAACCAAGCCGAATACACTGTTGTCATAGGCCTCTTGACCGACACCCAGCATCATCATATTCGTTACCTTAGCATTTTCCTCGACTCCCAACTAGTCGTTCTCCAGCTCAACAATGTGTACCGTGTACACGATCCGTGCCTCTTTTGCAAATAACTGCAGGTTAGATTATTATCTTGACATTTTGATTCCATTACATTTACACATATTCCAAGACATTTGAATCAAACAACTGATGAAATAGCTAACATGGTGTTAGATTGGTATATATCACATCAAGCTACACATACATAAACATCTCATACATTCTGTCACAACATATAGATCAAATAGACATCATCATCATTAACACAAAACACATGTAAAAACACATTTGGATCTCATCAACATGTATACTCATATATATATATATGGGCCCATCAAGCCATCTGAATGTTTACATACAAAAAATATACATCGGCCCACAGGCGTGTGCCACATCTCGGTACAAAAAACGGCTCACCAGCCTATATAATCAAAAAATGTCTACCATATACATCAAGGTGCCTCTATCGCACCCCCCGTTGCTCCTCCCTCAGGAGGAGGTGATGGCCCACCCCCACCAGCCCCAGGCGGTGGTGGTGGAACATCTACTGGTGCCCCCTGCCCAGGCGGCAGGAATCCGCTAGTCATCGTGGCGAGCACTGCTGCTCGTCACACTAGGCCCCGCCATGGTGGCGGTAACCCTATCCACTGTTCCAGGAACCCCTTGTCCTGGATATGGATCCACATGCCCTCAGGCACATCCTGCAACACCGTCTCAAAACGGTGGTGTATATCATCCAAATCTACTCCGGCTGCCGCCGGAGGAGCATGAGATGGCTCCGCAGCAGGTTCATCAAATCGGCGCCTCCTCGCTGGTCTCTCGGGCTCTGCTGGTTCCCCCACGGCCTCATCCCGTCTCCACCTCCCTCCACGTGGAGGTATCTCTGGCTCTCTCTTATCCGGTGCTATGTACAACTCCACCTCGCGCCCGCAAGGTGCCAAATCTACACATGCACAAAACAAGCAACAGCCGATCATATCAGTATCTCTATCACATCTCTATAAACTGGTATATCAAAAAACACAATGTAAATCAAAACATACAAATAAACAACATACCTCGGTCATCAAAAACCTCCCCAGGAGGCAATACCATGTCCGGGTCCCCCCGAAAGTCAACCCCAGCATAGGGGTACTGAAGCATAACCTGCGGCATCTACCGCCATATCTGCGTCGCCTGCACAGTAAAATAATGTCCACCTTCGCCACCACCGTGGCGAACCAAAATCTGGGACCACCGCCTCAATTGAGGCTCTCGCACCCCAGGCACCTCTAGCAGAACCCGTGGGCACAACATCGGCACCCTCTCCAAGAAATAGGCCACCAGGATGGATCCAAACGCAAACTCCCTGGTACCTGTCGACCGACATCGGTCCAGCTGCGCAATCATCTGTGCGTGAAGGGTCAAACCCCAGGAGAACCGCTCACGACCCACCACCACCCTCTCCATCACCAGCATCTCACCACCACTGATCCGGTGGGTCGCTCGTGACCCATACACCCGAAAAATCATCGCTACTATGCAACGATGCAATAGGGCATCCAACCCACTGATACTCACTACACTCCCAGCCATGTAGTTCTCACCTGAACAATATCGCTCGGCGACATCCCGCAGGTGAGTATCCCTCGACAGCATAGGCTTTGCCGGCAACGGTGTTCCCCGGAAGGGGAGCCCCGTCAAGAAGTATATATCCTCCACCGCAGTGAAGGGGATCTTATCTCCTCGCACGAGGAAGCAGTGTTGATCAGGGCTCCACATCTAGAGCAAGAACTGAAGTAGGTACTCCTGTTCCCATATCAACGGGCACTCAAAAAACTTTAGCAACCCACTGGCTGCTAAAGATGCTCGAACTACAGGCCTCGCATTGGCCACAACGTCTCGCAACTACGACCAGTCTCACTCACGCCATCGCACATCCATGGTCACTGCTAGCCACCTACACACAACCCAGAGTCCTATATTAGGTTATGCAAACACCAAATGCATCAAAAAGACTCCCCTCTTCACCCTTCAAACTTGCCTCAAAGGCGCGGTTTTAGCACCCACAGGCGTGCAAACATGCGCACCTGTTCACGATACAGGCGCGCACGTATGCACGCCTATTTTTCCCACAGGCGCGCTCGTGAGTGCGCCTGTTCACAATATAGGCGCGCTCTAGAGAGTGCCTGTCAAACCCACAGGCACGCTCGAGAGCGCGCCTGTTCACCCCATAGGCACGCATTAGTGCGCGCTTGTCCACCTCACAGACGCGCCCCTAGGGAGCGCCTTAATTTCCACCTCACGCGCACCACTGCGCGCTTATTCAGTGGACAGACGTGCATGTATGCGCGCCTTCCACCGAATCACCTGCACATGTGGGCCCACACCCTAGTCAAAACCCCCTAAAACCCATTGTACGGGCCCCCCTACCTACCCTGCCCAAAAAATAGAAACCTATTTCTATGCAGGACGATCAGACCACTAACCTGAAACTCGCATGCCGTCAATCGGGTACCTCGTGCTCCCTGAATCACTCAATATCCTCTGAATCCGCTCGAAAAATCATTGTAGCAGCAGGTACAAATGAGGTGGCAATGTGGGCCCTATAGCTATATATAGGCCTTTTGCCAAACTTCCACTCACCATTCCGAGAGCCCACATCGTCCATTCTTCGAACCGTCTTCAGCCACGGGATTAGCGTCCCGCCACCTACATCATGACTGTCCCTGGGTCACTTTTCATCCTAGGCCCCCGGGGAGCCTTTTTGTTTTTTCCATATCAGGGTCAGGTACGCACGTGCATAGTCACATTTGTCAAATACATGCTCATATCTTTGATTCTCTTCAGATATTGTTCACTTTAGGTATTTGGTTGTTCTATGTGCAGGTACTTGATCATCATCTCTCCACATCATTCCTTCATGTATATACTCAACACTGGCATGTAGTCTCTCCTGCTGTATTGCATTTACATTTCCAGTCACACCCTCTGATATTGGCCTTTAGGATACCCATTCCCGGCTCTGCAGTACTCACACCTCCAGTTGCATCTTCAGTACTGTTACCTGGTAGCATTCTCACCCACATGAGTTGTCCCATTCATAGCCCCTTTTGGCACTTTTGACACTCATGCTGTTCTTCATTACCCTTTAGGGATGGGAGTCCTGATAGTCTTTCATCATGTTGCAGATCAACCACATACTTATTCTCCTCATTTTTCTAGCTTCCCATATGGACTCCCAGATCATCGCTTCATGGTTACGTTCTTTTTACCTGCACCTCCGCAGGATCACAAACCCACCATTTCATCCACCATCAGTTTGCCCATCTGCGAACCTATCTCCATTTCACCTACCTCATACAGAAACTCACCAATGGGGCCCCCACCCTTCATCAGTTTTCCAAGAAATTTCTGCCCTCCCTGGGGCACTCATTTCACACTGGGGCACCTGTTTCTGTATTTGTACATTTTTCCACAATTATTCATTATTTATTGTACAAACGCCTTTATATCCAGTTATTTACTTTTGTCGTCACCATTGGCGACCTGCTTTCCTTTTGGCCACATGCAACCCATGTAACCCTTGGTTGGAGCATTACTTTTCATTTACCCTCGCCGACATCGTCCATATCTTCAGAGTACTACCCAGATCACTTACCTATATCCTCTGAATTTGTTCACCTTGTCCCGCCTCTGGCACAACTTATCCTCGGTTTTGGCGTCCCCCTGACACTCGACCTTGTCACACGGTTGCGGCCACTGTTTGTTTCATACATTCTCCAACCAAGCGTAGTCTTGAGCCTTTCCACTTCTTGACTTCATCCATGTACCTCTTCCACTTCCTCACCACAGTAGATTCCATGAATCCCTTTGCTTCTGGGAGTCGCGTCCCCCTTTTGTCGACATCAACACAATTTTCCAAAAGGGCGATAGTATCTTGATTCTCATTTGCTATTTAATGAGAGATCTCGGACGACACAGGGGGAAACACCATTGCTCCCTGATGTTGTTGACCCCCATAACATTCGACGCCAACACTTTCTCATGCTGCGGTGGGTCTTACTTTGTGACTATTGCAGTTATTATTATCATTTGCTGAAGACCTCTGAAATTGGCAGGGCCATCACTGCCCGCATCATCATCGCTGCTTGTTCCTGCGATCATTGCCTATTGTTCAGAGTATGTTCCTTTGCAGACTTGTCTTCTACCTTTATCATTACCACCCTCGAGGGTGCTACAGTTGTCTACACCAACATTTCCGTCATCTTTTTTTAGAGTTACATCATACGACCATGGGGCATGCCCGCCTCATTTGTACACAGTTGTATATTGTTATTCACCTTGTGGAAGGTCGGGATCTACAGGTTCCTTTCTTCTCCAAAGCATTGCTCTACATGGTCCCACTCTTTCTCTCCCTTACAACACCATTTTCAGTAAAAGAAACATTGATGGGTTTCGGCTATACGTGTGCTTCTAACCTCATCCATCAGGGGGCATCTGTTATCACTGAAATTTTGTCCGCACATGGAAACAAGAACTCCGCATCGTCAAAACAGGACTGAAGTCATTCATGGCACATGATTAATTCCACAGCATTGCAAAAGGGTCAAAAACTATACAAAATGACCAAAAAATTGAAGGGCTCTTTACAGAACCGGGGTGTGCGCGCATATGCACGTAACAACAACATACAATGCGTGCATGCGCACACGATGTGCAGCTGTTGGGCGAAAAACCCGCGCACCTGCTAAACGACGCATTTATTGAAATTGGTCGGCCTCCCAACCACTAATGGATCAACTCTCAAGTCGATTTGACACCAAATCCGAGCTCAATCCACATGGTGGGCTGGTCAAAGACCTAATTGAGCCCTAAAGAGCCCCTTTTCACACTCCAAAGAGGTTACATAAACACCCAATGCTAGGCTATAAAAAGCCATGAATAACCATCACTTTCTCAAGGAATTCTATGCATTGTTATGCTGCCAAGATTGTTAAGGACTCATTCTTTGACAAGAACACATAGGCATCATTTCACAAGAGCTATCCACCTCTCCCTTGAGTGGATAAGCTTGGAGTTCTTTCACCCACATTTTCATCTTTCATTGTAAGGAGAGCAAGCTAGTAAGGGCCTCAAGAGCCTTCCATTGGAGAAAGAAGGGACCCAAGTACCCTTTATTCATTGTGCCTTTGGATTTCATCAATAGATCAACTTATACATTGGTGATATTGGTCCATTTGTATTTATTTTTCATTTTCTTCATATGCTCATAGTTTTAATTAGTTTTAGTTTAATTATTGTTTATTGTTTTGTTTTGTTTTCCCTAACCCTTTCCTTTTACAGCTGTCATGCCTAGCAGAGCCCAACTGGGCATGTAAGCACCTTTTATTTGCTCACCTAGTGATGAATTGGGTGCAAACACTATACATATGTTACAACACGTTACCCATAGTGACCCTATGAGTAGTACTTCTTGAGGTAGAGCCCATTTCTAGGCTCCGCCAAAGCATTCCCTTCACAATCGACCAGACGATAAGAACCCTTTTTTAACAACTCCTTAACAATGAAGGGTCCGAACCACATGGGTTTAAACTTTCCTGCCCCCAGGGGGTCCTTATCTTGGTCGTAAACCAGGACAAGGTCGCCCTCAGAGAAAACCCGAGGATGAACGAACCTATCATATTGACACTTAACCTTATGTTTATGAGCCTCATTGGCCAGTGCCGCATCACGACACTGTTCATCAATCTACTCTAGGTGTACTAACCATTATTCAAGCGGAGAAGTGTTTGGCAATAACTGTACTACCAACTTTAGAGATGGAATTTGACATTCGATGGGCAAGTCTGCCTCCAGCCCGTAAACGAGTTGGAAAGGTGAGAAACTGGTTGCAGTCTTAACTGATGTTTGTCAAGCCCATAATGTTGAGTATAACATCAAATGCCAATTTGACTTGGCGGAGTTGATCGTTCGCTGTAGCATTGTCTTAAGTGTTTTTTTAACAGCTTCCACTTGCCCATTGGCTTGGGGATAGTAAGGTGACGAGTGTTCTTTCCGTAACCCAAGCTTTGACGTTAATTCGATCATCATTTGATTCTGAAAGTGACTGCCATGGTCAGTGAAAATCTCTCTCGGGACTCTGAACCGTGCTATGATCTGGTTAAATAAGAAGAGAGCTGCAGTCTCTCCATCATCTTTGAACGTTGGCATAGCTTCGACCCACTTAGTGAAGTACTCGAAAGCTACAATGATATAGCGGTGCCCCCTTGCTGATGGGGGGTTGCATGTAGTGTAATCAATCCCCCACTTGGTGAAGGGACCAACGGTGATAACAGGAAACATCGGAGCTAGATGTGCCCTCATCTTCCGTGAGAAGATTTGGCACGGATGGCACTTCTTGACCGACTCAATACAATCTTTGATAAGTGTGGGCCAGAAGTAACCTGATCGTAAAATATTTTGGGTTGTTGCCAACCCGGATAAGTGACCACCACAAGCCCCTGTATGACAATCGTTGAGCACTATGACGGCCTCCTCATGAGTGAGGCATCGATGAAAAACACAATCTACACCTCGCCGATACAAAGTATCATTGAGTATAAGATAGTTCTTGGCCTGATGGCGTATCCGCCGACGCTCATCACGAGAAGCAGAGGTAGGACACTTCAAATTCTGGAGATAGATCAGTATATCTCCGTACCAGGGATCAGACGATTTGATCAAAAACATATCCCCCCGGATAGGCGATTCTTCAGGCACAACGTCACCTGACGCAACCGGAAGTTTCGAAATAAGTTCTGCGAAGACCAACGACTTTTTGGACTTCACTGAGACGAAGTCTAAGTCAAATTCTTTGAGGATGACCATCCATCTACTAATTTTTCTGCCAATAATTCGTCGTGTCAACATGTACTGAAATGGATTCACGACGGCAACGACAGTGGTCTTACGAAATAGAACATAGTGACGGAACCGTTGAACAGCATGTACTGCTGCCAACGTAAGTTTTTCAGGATGTGTATAGTTAAGTTCCGGTCCTACGAGGCCTTGTCTCAGGTAATAGATCACGTATTCAGAAAACGAATCATCTTCCTGAACTAAAACCATGCCTATGGTTGACTCTGCGACAACCAGATATAATAGGAAATCCTTGTTATAATTTGGTGGCCGTAGCAGAGGTACGATTGTAAGGGCGTGTTTCAATGCATCGAAAGAGCACTGCGTGGCTTTGTCCCAGAGAAAAGGAATGTCTTTCTTCAGTAAACGCATGAAGCCCTTGGTAATTTCGGCATAGTTGGCGATGAAGCGTCGTAACAAGTTCGCCTTACCTTGAAGAATTTGAAGTTGTAAAATTGTGTGTGGGGGGGGCAACTGGATTATCGCCTCCACCTTGAGAGGATCGACCATGATCCATGTGGTTGATACTATGAAACCTAACAAACGTCCTGATGTGATGCAAAAGATGCACTTGTTGGGATTCAAGCGAATCCGGAAGTAGCGACAACGTTCGAAGATTAGTCTGAGGTGTGTTGGATGATCTTTTCGCTTGCGAGAGCATGATGCTAAATCATCGAGATATGCCTCGACTATATGTTTGAGGTCGTGAAACGCAAAAGACATGGCCTGCTGGAATGTGGCTCCAACATTCTTGAGACCAAAAGGCATTTTTTGATAGGCGAATGTACCCCACAGACAAATGAATGCCATTTTGTGTTGGTCCTTGGGTTTGATTTGGATTTGGTTATAGCCCGAAAAACCATCCATGAATGAAAAGGCTTCGCAACCGGTGCACTCATCAATGATCTGGTCGATGAATGGGGTTGGGTAATTATCTTTCGGACATGCCTTGTTCAAATCACGGAAATCGGTACAGACACGAATCGTGCCTTGTTTTTTATCGACTGGCACAAGATTTGACACCCATTGAGTCAAGTGAATAGGGTATATGAACCCTGCCTTAAGAAATTTCTCAACCTCAGCTTTGATAGTTGTTGCTTTCCTAGGATTAACTGGATGAAGTTTCTGTCGAACATGCTTAGCGTCTGGATACGTAGTGATTTCGTGTTCAACTATTTTTGGATCAATGCCTGGCATTTCCTCATAAGACCAAGAAAAAACATCGCGAAATTCTTTAAAAAGATCGGTGTAAATCTGAATCTCCTCGGGGGAGCAATCCGCTTCGATGAAGACATTTTCCACGATGCCAGGGTTTCGAGAGATATTTATAGGTATCGTTTCAGCGATAGTCACCATATTTTCCTCAGCATAAATATCCTATGTAGCTAAGAGGTTAATGGGACAAGGCTGATCTCCCGTCATGGTGATAGTGAATTCTCCTGCCTCAATTTGGTGTAACTCTGGGAGAAAATATGATCTGTGATGAAGATCTTCCCAGGGTTTGTCTGGACCAGTCATTGCTTCGATTATATCTTCATCAGAAGGCAATACTAAATCTAACGAATCGATATCAGTAAGAGAATCCTGAGCCTAGATAGGCTCGAGTAGTGGATCCAACTCTTGTGTGGGAATCAGATCAGGAGTAGATGAAGTTTACTGGGCCAAAGAGTACGCTACTTCAGTGGCTGACAAGGGCGTGGCCATGCCAGCATGCCCTATCTCATCCATCATGGCTTATGGGGAAGGGAGATTCCACGGATCCTGAAAGTAAGTCATGCGAAACGACGAAACATGGAAAATCTCAGCCTTGTGGTGGTTCGATATAAACTTGACATCACCTTGAGGAGGTGGGTAGTCGAAGGTACCCATCAAAGATGGGCACAAACCAACTCCTACATTGACGACACTGGCTTGAGGATTATCTACCATGGGAACCGTGGATGCCCCCAAGGCTGGTTCAGGTCGAGAGAAGGACAACTGATCAATGGTCACTATCTGACCTTCATGTGGAAACAATAAGACTTAGAAAATTGTACCAACCACCGCTTGCATTGCATAAGTCCAACTACAACCTAACAATAGATTGTAGTCGATGGGGGCATCAAATACCTCTACTTCAACACATACGGTCTTTCCTCCTAACTGTACAGGGAAAGAAGGAATGATGCCATGCGGTCGGAAAGAATGACCATCGAACGCAGTGAGGAGGGTAGGTGACGGAGACAACTTAGGTTGACCAATGGCTTTCCAGAATGCTAACGACATAACGCAAGTCGAAGTGCCCTCGTCTACCACCGTGCGGAAGATATTCCATTTAAAAGTTTTCGTGGGATGAGCCACTACTATCTGAAATGCGACGTGGTAAGGAAAATGAGGTTTTAAGTCAGTCGTATCTAACATGATAGTTCCCGGGTTACAAGTCTCAGTAGAGCCTAAAGCAGTCAACAAGGATTTCCTCTGAGCAGGGCAACTTTGGAGGACCTCCAAAGCAGACATAGCACAAGGCGTTTGAGATAAATCTTCCACCACAGAGTAGTTCTGGGCGGCCCTTGCGTTTGGATTGTGAGAAGCCCTCTTGAATGCACCTTTTGGAATGTGCGTCATTGTATCACCCAACGTCTTCTCAATCTGTAGAGGAAGAGATGGGATCTCAGTTTTTTTTCCCTTCTCAAGAGCACTTGGTTTGCTATAATCGTGAGCTCTAGTCATTATGAAAGAATCACTTTTCACCATATATACGTTCGCGGAAGATGAATTGTTTGAGGGAGGGCAGTTTTCTTGGCTGCCCCCTTCGACACTTGTAGAGGCTTGAGTCAAATTTTGCCCATGCTGAAAGGGATTAGTCAACAAAGCTTGTTGTTGCTGTGTGACAAACTTCTGGGCCTCCGCAAGTCGAGGGCATAGATGGGTTGGGTGGTCTTCTACACATAAGTTGCATGGATACCTCACCTTCCTCTTTTCCGTGGTGCCCTCGCCAGCATTATCATTTGGTTTTTTATCCCCCTTACTCTTCTCGCATTGTTTTTTCTTCCCCTTGGGATGCTGGTTGGCCTTTGGGTTAGTCGTCTGTACGGAGTGTACTTCTGACATTTGAGTAGGAGGAGAAATCAAAGAAGTAGTCTGGCTGGCCGTTGAGTGTTGTATAGATAACTACTGCAATTGTTTTGTCAATTTCTCAGCGGGCTTGGTTTGTGCCGAACCAACTATACCATCGGCATGTGGTCCGACTCTCTGTATGGTTTTATCCAGAATTGATCGTGGTGCATCCGGAAGGATGTTGTACAAAAGACCCGACTGAGAATAGATAAGCTCAAACTGTTGAGCCCTCATGACAGCATCTTCCTCGGAGAAAACCCCTGAAGTTGCGATGTCTTTGGATAACTGCGGAACTAAAGACTTAAGGAACCACTCAAGCAGGAATGTTGGTGGAACGGGTACCTTGATAAGACTCTTTCGGCGTCGCCACTCTCGAATATGATCTGAGATATGGTCTGCGGTCATCTGTTCAAAATTAGCTAGCAACTCTGTGCCGACGTCGTATCTCACAGGTAACTGGAAATGGTTAAGGAAGGCCATCGCCAGTTCGCCAAAAGAAGAATATCGTGAACGATCAAGCTCTATGTACCATTTCACGGCACTCCCAATAAAAGTGCATTGAAACAATCGCAACTGGACGGAGTCATCTTTCAGTGAGTTAGATGAACACCATAAGTGGAAAGTAGTCACATGATCACCTGGATCTTCGTTAGGCTTGGCCTCGAACTTTGGGATGTCCGAAGGCAACTTCGTCGGCATAGGAGGCCAACACGGATCATAACAGATAGGATCATTCAACAACCGTGTCAAATCTGGCAAGTGTAATGTCGCCAAGAATGGTAGTTTAGGTTGCTGCTGATAGCTAGGATAAAAGGGTCCTGGAGTTTGACTGGCACCAGGTTGCCAGGAAAAGTTTGGCTGTTGGCCCGGGTTCTGGTAGAAACCATGGCCCTGACCAGCATAAGGGTTTTGCATATGCGGAGACATCATTGGCTGATTCCCCATGAAGGACATAGGATGTTGGGCATTCATCGTGTTTGATGGACTTTGGGACGGATTACCCCATGCCGGTCTGGATGGAAGAGGCATAGAATTCTGTCTGGGGTTCCATTGGTTGTGGAAAGAATTACCCCAGAACGACATTCCAGAGGATGGAATGGATCCTTGTGTTGAGTTCCAAGGTCCTGGTATATGTGCCCCCAGCGCAGGAATAGTACCCTGTGCCGGCATAAACTGTCCAAAAACAGGTGTGCCCCCAGATGGGAAAGCAGCGGATGTGAAAGTGTTATTACCAAACGTCCTGTTCCAAACAAATGGTGATGAACCTACCGACTGAGTTTGCGCAGGTGTTCCTTGACTCCCGGCTCCAAAAGGACTTGTGTGTGCAGTCTGCCCGACAGACTGCTGATGCGATCCACCAAGCGAAGGGGAGGAAGGAGGAATATGACCTCCAGCGTAAGGAAAAGCATTGAAAGGGACAGAAATGCCCCCAATTTGACCTTGCAGAGGAGCGTTAGAGCTCCCTTCCCCCAGCCCCAAAGTCTGGAAAGTGGATGAAGTGAGTGCAGGACTAGTACCTGAACTAGGCATACCATATGAAAACGGAGTGCCTGTCGCACTAGGTATGTAAGGAGGTGTGGCCGTCGTGATAGATGGGGTCGGTCCACTGTGTGACGTAGTTGCGGCCGAGACCATGGTGGCCCGGACCGTCGACAAAGGAAAGTTAGGAGAAGATTCTCCTGTGGTAGCAACAGTGATGGGAATGGAAGAATTCCCATATGAAGTAACAGAGTTTGGTTCCATCACTGGGTTAGGCACTGACAGGCGTTTGTAAAATTGAATTGGCACAATAATGTCTGGCCAAGTATCAGTGTTTGAGGTTTCAACCAATCCAATATTGGCAGTCGATTCCTCGGGGGGTTGTTCGGGATCAAAAGCCCTGGTTGCTTCGAAAGACCCTTGATGGTCTAGCTTCCACCACAAAGGTGGCGGGGGTGGCTCCAATATAACCGGCGGCAGGCCCAGAAGCCTTCGTGACCGGTGGAGCTTCGAATCCTCCACTGTGTGAGAAGATTCACGACATGCTAAGGTATTCTACATGAACAAACAATAACATTCACTAAAATAAAGCCCCTAGAAGATAAATCAAGAAAGCACTAAACTAGTTGGAAGAACAGTTACAACAACCAACACTAGAGCAACTTACCGGTGCATGTGCAACTCGAATACGGAAGCACCCTCCGGGTATACTCTGCAAAGCGTGGCCCGATGTCTGTCCTAGGTACCACGGTATACCCCCGCAGTCACCCATGTATGTCCCTAGAAAAGATTGGCAACTAGTTTTCCATCACGTGAACAGTCACCACGCGGGTACAGTCGACAGTCGGGTAGACCACAATGAGCAGGGTATCAAGCCCGAAACTTGTCAAGGGTATCGAGAGAAAATGGTCCGGAAGACAACTGAGGACCTCGAATGGATTCGAGACCCACGAAGCCCCATGGCAAATGAAAACGATGGAATCCCTTAACAAATCCTCTATGTGTGTTCTCCACAACGCTCGGTATAGCGTTGGAGGGGTTATCTCCGCTACCTTTCCTTACGCGACCTCATGTTTAGCCCCTATGTTAAAGGGGGGTCCCAGATAACTTTCTGTAACTGGACTTCTACACTCCCTATTGACAGACTCCAATTTTTAGTTTGGGTGGCCTTGGAGAATTTACTCTCCAACCTATTCCAAGGCCCTAGTCCTGAGCTAGTGTATGCACCCTATAAACAAAAAAGTCTACTTTGTTTTAATTAGCGTTGCTTTTAATGGGATTTTTAAGTCACAAGGTACGAAAGTGAAACTGATGGTGTTTAAAAAGACTCAAAGCAAAATGAACAAAATGCGTGAAAACAAAAATTTTTACTAAAATGCAAAACCAACAACTTTTCAATGAAAGACTTCTTTTCTTTTTTCAAATTTACTAAGATTTCATGCAGTAAATATAAAGGACTTTCACTCAGATCTGCGAGCTACTTATACTCTAAATGCACTGCAAAAACTTATGCAAAAAGACTTCTTTCCCAGCTACTGATGCAACAACACAATCTTCACATCAAGAAGAAAATGAAAAAAAAAAAAAAAAATTATTTTATTTTATTGCCAAATGACGCAACAAGGAAAAATGTTGACAAGAACAAAACCAAGAGAATGAAAAGAAAACTCTGGCTTAAAGCGCAGATCGCAAAAGAATCAGAACACACAATGCGAAAAATCAATCAAGACAGCACCGATTCTAACACTTGCCTAAAAACCACAAAACAAATACTTTTTCTCTTTTGTCTTTTCTATCAAAACATCAAGTAAGCAAAACCCAAGCTAAGGATATGAGGCCCTAACTTACTGACTGTGCCCCCCCAGACTCCAAACCCTGAAGGGAGCACTTCTCACCACAGGAGGGGATGACTGCCCCACCCAGGTTGAAAGGCAACCAAACAGGCCTGCGACTGTCACCGAGACAGCACGCATTCAAATGCGTGCTGAGCTATAACAGCACGTGGGTACCTACACTCAGAACTGAAGCAGCCCGTGGGTAGGTATAAAATCTGAGAAAAAATCAAACACAGGCAGCCCAGACCTAAAAGAGGCCTCTGGTATTCACAACTAGGGTCTCCTAAAGGCTTGGATGCTTCCACTTTGACAGAAAAGGAAAATTTTCAAAAAGGAAAACAAATGCAAAGAACAACCAAAACAATAAGGCAGACTGAAAGAAAGACAGTAAACCAATCAAGACCCAGATAGGATCCAGAAAGCCCCCTGAGAAGGTAAACTTCTGACAGATAAGAGGAGACTGCCTTTTAAGCTTCCTGGGCTCTACACGCTACTGAAACCACTACAGCAAGCGTTCAAACGCGGGTTGTAGAAGGTTAGGGTGCGGGTTACCCGCGGGCAGGGCTTCTGTAGGCTGCGGGTACCTCTATGTGTCCTGAGAATAAATTTCAAGCAACAGTCAAGGAAAAACTGGTATCGATAACCAGGTTCCCTGCTAGTTTTTGACTTAACAGAAAACAAAAGCAACAAAGAAACAAAAACTGAACTTCTTTGAACTACCCAAAAGACCTTTAACCAAATCCGGAAACCCTAAGAGTAAATTTCCCCAGTGGAGTCGTCAATTCTGTTGTGGGGTATTCTACCCTATGGACTAACAAGCTAGGGATTTAAACTTGCATGCAGATCATGACCCTTCATAAACTACTTTTAACATTCTACCCCAATCTAAAACCCTTTTTCACAAGAAAACAAGGGAAGAACCAACTAACCTTTTTATCGACGGTTGGTGTAGATCCTCCGTTGAGCTTTGTCTCCTTGCTTCTGCTTCTCCTTCCAAAAATCGATCCTGCAATCAAGACAAAACTATGCATGCATGCTATTGTTCTACTAGAGGGTTAGAGATTAAACACAAATCACATAAAACATATAAGACTCATGTATTTGGGACGGGAAAAGTATCTTTTTATTAA
>ML783488.1:552012-583922 GCA_009831015.1 Picea engelmannii | reverse complement strand
TCCTCCTCTTCTTTGTCCTCCAACTGCTTTGCTTGAATTCTCCTAAAGCTTGAGGAAAGGCTAAAGGGTTGGGACAAAACGGATTCGGCAATTGGGCAAAGTTTCTTTGCTATGATTTTCCTCCTTTGAATAGTACCCCTACCTGTTCTTTTATAGGCTAGAAGGAGCTAGGGTTTTAGACGAACTCTCGGCCATGCATGGTTAGGAGTTCTAGTTAACTAACCCAAAGCTTTTCATCCCGGCAGAAACTTTCCTGATTTTTTTCTTTGTTAGGTAAACACAGGCTGTAGTGGGCTAGCCCGCATTCCAATGTGTGCAGTAGAAGGGAAGCAAGCGTTCCAACGCGCTCAGTGTTAGGTTAGGGCACGGGTTGCTTATTTTAAGTGGTTTTTCAAGGTTTTATTCAGCATGGCTTTGGCAAGGAAGAGACATGAGTTGGCCTGATGCCAGGTAAGCCTGTGTGGTGCATTTTAGGGTTATAACAACTATCCTAGAGTGTATACATGTGGGAATGTGAGGGACCTTACAAAATTCTTAAACTTTCTAGATTGTTTTCTCTAGAAATTTGAAACTATCCTAAGTTTGTGCAAATGTGGGAATGTATGGGCCCTTACAAAAATTTTAGATTATGTTTCAACAAAGAAAACTAAATAGGTATTGGCCTCTCCTAAAATGAGTTATGTAGTTGCAAAAAATGAGAAAACTAAGAGGTATTTGCCTCTTCTAAAATGATTGATTTTTAAAGGGAGATGGAGGTTTCTTAATTGATTCCTTATTTTGATTTTCAAGATCACACAAAGGTGCAAGGAAAGAGAATACTCCAATATTAGAAAAATGATCTCCTAGTCCTGATTAGTTGATGATTTGTAAAATAAAAAATCTAATTCAAGAGTTCAAATGCTATAATAGGCCATCCATGTGGAAAAAAAAACCAAAGATATTATGGTTCTTTTTACCCCTTTAAGTGCTTACTTTAGCTAACTATCTATGTAATAAAGAATACAAAGACTTCTTTTTGTCGACTTTACAAAGTAAATAATGTAAATATATACCACTGAAAAAAAGAGTGCATTGTCTCGAGGATCTGCATGGGTTTGGACCCAATAGTCGCATAGATCTATGCAGTTTTGTGTGGTCAGTGTGTCTGTTTTGCTCAAACTAGGCTGGTTTCAATCCCAGAAAACACAAATGAGTGAGAAAAAAATCTCTCATAGCCTAATTGGGGAGGATTTTGATCCTTATCCCCAGTATGGTTTGCAATATGTTTTGTCGTTTTTTCCACTTGGGTGACAAAAAGAGGTCCCTTCACTATCTAGTTAGGATAGGAAGACAACAAAAGAGCTTGTTAGTTGATTAGTGGCTCAACTAAGAAGAAAACAAGAAGTAAACAACAAAGAAATAAAACTAAACTAAGCATGTAACGACTAAAATTGATGCAAGAAAGAGACATAAGGAATAACTACCAAATGAGACTGCTCTTCAAATTGATAACACTTTGGAGAAATATGGGAACTTATGAGTCCCCTCTTTCTCCTTGGGAAGGCTCTTGAGTCCCCAAATACAAATATTTGTCTCTTCTAACAATGGTTGAAAATGAAAACACAATGGTGAATAATTGATAGTTGAACTTCTCAAGAGGAGAGAGGTGCAACACTTGCTATGAATGCACAAAGAGTTCTTGGAGAAAGATGGCTTCTCAAAGACAAATTGAACAACATAAAAATACTCGAATTTCTTCTTCTTGTTTGCATACAATGGCCCTTTATTTATAGGAGGAAGGAAATCTTTTTTCAGACTAGTTTCAAATGTGAGTGAGAGGCCTTTGGAGGTACCTCCCATCACTTTCAGTTATCCCAAGGTGGAATTTTGGGGTGATTTTGGGTATGGGGGAGATCCACTCCATCTCAGAAGTGGTTGAGGACCGACCAAAATAATCAATGCATCATTTCTACATCTGCATGGGTTTTCTTACTCTCAGCCACACAAACTATGCCATGTGTGTGTTGTATGCTGTGTTAGCCTGCATGAATGTGCGCACATTGTTTTTGTTGAATACACAGTGAAATTCAAAACCACTTTTGTATAGTTTTTTTCTTATTTTTCCAAATTGAGTGTAATCCTTCCATAATTGTTGGGAGTATGTGGTGCTTGTGCTGATTGTTTCTTCATCGATTGTTTTTTTTTGTGGTGAGAAATTGTTTGGTGATAACACCCTACAAGGAAAGACTTCCAATGACACTAAAGAAGATAATGTAGGAACAATAAGGGAAAAACCAAAGCTAGCCTATCCAACAACGACATTCCATACAAGAGTAAAGTGGCCACAAATTCATCCTTAAATAGACAAAGGTTAATATCAATTACCCCATCTTTCCTAATTACTTTTGAAATCTTCAATAGGAATGTTCATAATTTCATGGTAGACTCGAGAGATTATTCTAAGGTAATTCCCGTTAAAGCATGTGAGAATCTTAATGTCAATCATGAATCATCCGATATTCAAATTATTCAGTTAGATAGAACTTGACTCAAAGTAATTTGGGAAATAAAGGATGTTTTAATCAGAATTTCTCCTAATCCTAAAATTCATCAAACTATTGATATCATTATGGTATACATACCTGATAATTATGACATGCTTTTGAGTAGATATTGGTCTACTATGTTGAATGGGTATTTTTCTATTAATTGGTCACATTTAAGGATTCCTTTCAATGGTAAACTGAATACAATTGATAGAGAAAGATATTTTAAGCATGTGGTTATTGATTTGAATGATCCAAATGAACCTGTGATGTTTAACAATTAAATTTTGGGAAATTATTCATATGACACAATTTTTGGGAATTACACATATGAAATATCTCATTTTGTGGAATCAAACACACATTATGAAATCCTTCATTACACTCATATTGTTGAGTTTAAATTTGATATAGTATATCAAACTAACATTACTTATAGTGTACTATCTAACATAATCTCCAAGGATAGATTAGATATACTTACTAACTCCACTAATCCCAACAATTCAAAAAATTTGAAAATTTGAAATCATATATTGAACCAAAAAAAGGGGATCCTTATATGTCGACGTTATTTTTTGATGGATCCAAGTCATTAGAAAGTGTAGGTATTGTATGCATACTCAGAGATTGAAAATGAAAGAAAACATTGGCTGCATGCAGACTTGAGTTCCAATGCACAAACAACACTTCTGAATACGAAGCCCTACTACAAGGATTGAGAAAAGAAGTAGAATTGAAAGGAAAGAAATTTAAGGTATTTTATGATTCAAAAATTGTTATAAGGTAGGGAAGAAATACCATATACTATATTTCAAGCCATATTAAACATTACCAATAGGATATATGATAACTAATCCAAATTTCTGATGCATTTAATATTCAGTCCTATTCCTCGTTTGCTTAATTGTGATGTTGACTTACTTGTTAATGTCGTATCTATATTGATACCATCAGAGGGATTAATGCCTGATACTTTTTTTACTGAAAGTTTGTACAAGACCTCAATTGAAAACAACATAACCAATTGGAGAGTCTTCAATGATGACCAACATATTATTAACTTTCTACACCTTGAAGGAATGTTCAAAGACTGTATTATAAATGAAGGTAAACATGATCAAACAATGGAATTTGATGTCACTAATCAAGCTCAACAAATGAATCAAAATGTTATAGATAACAACATCCATAAGAATGTAGTGAAAATGGAGAAACTTTATGATCTCTGGGATAAGTTTAAGAGGGAAACAAACTACAAAAACAACAACTCATCATTGTAGTTTGAAGTAGTGAATATTGGAACAAGCACCGCACTTCAAAATATCAATATGGGAAAGAATTGTTTTCCTCATGAAAGACAATATGTTATCAAGATGTTCAAGGAACACAAATATATATTTTCTTGGACGTGTGGATTCCTAAAAACTTATGACACCAAGATCATACAACACGTCATTCCAATGAAGCCTCGAAAAAAATATTTTCAACAAAAGATGAGAAAGATGCACCCTAGTCTTCAGCCACAAGTTAAATATGAACTAAACAAGTTGTTAGCTACTAATATTATATTCCTACTTGGACATACTTGGTGGATTGATAATCCTATACCAGTAAGGAATAATAATGGGGAAATAAGGGTTTTCATTGATTTCAGGAACTTTAAAAAGAGTCTGAGAAACACAACTATCTAGTGCCTCCTATGTTGATATTTTGGTAGCTACAGGAGGTATTAACCTCCATGTGTAACCTTGAAAAGAGTATAATATTATAGGAAGCAAGAGAAACCGTAAAATCCTTGGACATAACCCTAGAAGAAAATTCATCTAAAGAAAATAATCAATATTGATTTTCTGGCCTCCAGAAAGAGAAGACGTCCCAGAGAGATAAGAAAGAGTAGTATAAATATAGGATGTCGGAGATCGTTTGGAAACACACAGCTCACAACTGCAAAAATTTCGTAAGTGCACAAGTTTGGAGAGTAGTTGTAGATGCATATACTACAACTTGTATTTTTCGATTTTAGGCTTGGACTTTCTCTTGGTTATGGTTTGAAATTTATGCCTTGTGAGTTAGCTCAAGAGAAAGGTATGCTATAATGATTGGATATTGGATCTAGGGTTTTCTTGTGAAATTATTCTCTTTGTCAAGGTTAAGGTGCTTGGGGGTGGATTTGGCCTATGGTTGGGTGACAATATTTCTACATTGTCTATGGTGAAACAAACACACCTATTTTTCTAACAGGTTATGGACCTATGCTATCTTCGGATAGTCTAACTACTGGAAGATAGATTGTGAGGATTTAATCAGTTCCAATTGGAGATGCAATCAAATTTTTTGATGCAAAAAAGAAACCCTAACCCTCTTTTGGGACACCCTATGTGAAGATATTGACCTAATTTCTAGATATTATAGTGCGCCATAACTTAACGCACCTCCTGGTACTCTCATCAAGATAATACATAAAGTATGATATTTTGGTGAAAGTCAAAGGTTGACCAAGTCAAACCATTCATGGCTTACTCTATGAAGTCAGAAAATAAGTTAGAAGGGGATTCTAACTTCAGAGCATGTAAAACAAGGATTGACCTCATCCTTGCCAAACATAAAGTGTTGGATATCATGAAAGGAAATATCGTGGAACCATAGTTTGAAGAAGAAAAAGAGAAGGAACCTCAGAACGTTGCAATTATGGAGAAGTTCAAGGAAAATGACATCAATGCCATGAGTATCATACTGGACTCTATAAATACAACTTGATACACTATGTCTCTCATATTGACTCATCTAAGAAGATGTGTTATGCCCTAACTAATCTCTTCTCAATCAGAAACATGATACAAGTAATGAGTATGCATAATGAGCTTCGTGACATGAAAATGAATGATGATGATAGCATAACATCATAGTTTCTAAGAATATATTAGTTAAGAGATCAAATACAAGCTATTGAAGAAATCATTTTAGAAAAGGAACTAGTAAATATAGTACTCAATGGCCTTCCCAATACATGGGATGCATTTTATGCAAGCACGAATAGAAGAAAGGAGTATCCCACATTTGAAGAACTGTGGAATTTTTTAGCACAAGAAGAATCAAGGATTAATGCAAAAGAGAAATCCCAAAATAAATACAAATATCAAGTCTTCACAACAAAGTTGAATAATTTTAGGAATAAGAATAAGTTTGGCTTGAGGAAGAAACCAAATCAAGAAAAGTATATGTCAAAGATACAACGCTTCAACTATCCAAATTATGGTCACTACAAGAACCACTATCCTGAGTTAAAAAAAAGGAAGGAAACATACAAAGCATCAGTTGTCAAAGAAAGGGAATCCTCAAATAAGTCCAATGAGGATAAAACAAACATCGTCTTCTAAGTCAATTCAAGTGATACACATGAAAAGATGAAGTACATTGAAAACCCTTGGTAACAATTCTTGTGGAAGATATTATATAAGTAAGAACTACTAGATAAGACAAAACCAAAATCAAACTTGAAGAGACCTAGAAGAAATCAAAATAGAAAGAATCCAACAATCAAGACGAAATTAGAAAAGGACTTGTGACACTTTACAAAAAGCAATAAGGATGTATATGGAAGCGTGGACTCTCTTAGATGGAGGGAGTTGATTACAGAATTCCAAAATAACAGCTTTCATTAATTCATGAATGAAGGAGTAGAAGAGAGATAATCCTAAACGATGTGATCCATTAAGGATTATGAAGTATCTATGCATGTTCCCATTGAAAATAATAGACATGATAAGAAACACATGTTCAGTTTGACTCTAGAAGAATCCTTCTTCGAAAAGAATCCTTAACTTATCCTTGGTTGTCCATCTACATCCATGATCCTATTTTGAAAGGAAGAATTTGGAATATTCAGGGAATGGAATCTATAGAAGTGTAATATCCCTCGACCGAATGCAAATGCAAGTGTAATCCAAATATAATTAATCTAGTCAGTTGTTTAGACATAATTTTTGTAATACACCTTTCATGGCATGGTGCACGCATATACTGCACTGTAAAGTGATGTAGTGTACACATTTATGGATACCGTGCGCAGTAACTAAAGTGCACGCAACCTTGAGGACAACGGATACCGCGCATAGTAACTAAAGTGGGCGCAATATTAAGTTCAGTGAACCTTTATGTATATGATATGCATTATAGGCTAGTGAGGCAGTATTATAAGCCGAAATGCTTATCTTTTAGAATAGGATAGAGCGCCTAGATGTTCAAGGCGAGTGTGCCTATTTTGTATATGTCTCATGATTAATATAAAATACATCATTGCATGCAAACCGACCACAATAAAATAGAAGGGGGACTAGATTCCCCCAGTTGGGGAAAGGGAAGGCCAAAAGCTAAGGAAAGCGCTAAGTGAGAGAGCTTAAGTCAAAAAGGAATATTAAATTAATACTTCTTAGAACATAAAGTATGGATAATTAGTTTATCCCAAGTCCTAAAGAAGGGGAAAAGTGTATCAGAGCAACTTCCAACATGACAAATGTCAAGTTGGAGACATGCATACGTATTGTCGAGACTTAGTGCCTTTGGGGGGAATATTACAAATTTTCCTTGGACTAGTGAACCATTATTNCGTTTTGTCAATCGGGGATCTATCATTGTACCTTCCTATAACTGTACATGAACCTATTTTCATGGCCATTTTCTTGTTGGTGTACTTGTCATCTTGGGAGCGGGATTGAAGAGGTGGGTTGTCAGGCCTGTGATCAATTCTCTGAGTGAGATAATTGTTGGGGATGGATTTCCTGAAGGTGCTAAACTACAACTACAATGCTCTTAGACTTTAGGTTTGGCATGTTGCTAAATCCCTAGAAGGGAAGTGGAGCAGCTGAAGGAATGTTGAGAAGAGAAGGGGAACAGTTCCTTGGGTGGGACAAGCATGTGGGGAATGAGAGGTTGTAGGCTGTTGGTTGAGTGAGCACCTGAGACTGGTTAGGAACACTTTACTTGGGTGGATTCTAGACCCATCTCGGGGGTGACTCACTATTGAGAGTGATGAATAGTGTAGTCTAAGGCTGGGAGGTTCATGGATGGTCTGCACATAGTTGGTGACATTCTTACCAAGATAAGTATCGGTTCTGTGATGAATTTACATGCCGCATTGTCATTTATCTGTTAATATATGGGTTTTATGGCATGTGTCAGTATATCTGTCTTTATGTTTAAGGGTATACCCCTATGTACATTACATGTCTATGATTACTGTTAATACAACCTGAAAATTGTATATTTACATAATGCAATTGTTTGTTATGTTTTATATGTGAATCTTCTGCTAGATCATTTTATGTATATGTTTAATTGCATGCAATTTAGTATGTATGTATGCATGTGTGTGTATATACGTATTAAAAAAGAAAAATTGTGTGACATACCTATGTTGGATACTTTGTTGTTACCATATGTTGTCAGAACTAAGTTAAGCGTCTGAGTAGTGACATTCCCTGGACTGTTGGTGGTCGGGGAGGTACGTTACAGTATGGTATCAAAGCGTTAGTTTTCAACATTGAGCCTGAATGAGCCAAACAAGTCGAATGGAGACAATATTACAATATGGTATCGATTACGCTATGGTATACAATATATTTACATTCATTGAAAATTGAACCACCGCGCGGAAGAATATTATGTAGGGATGTCTGCGCTAAATTTAGCATTGCGCGGAGTGCATACACATAGTAAGGGTGCACGTGGTGTGCGTGGTATGGTAAGGCACAGTGAGGTTTTATTGGTGCACACATAGTATGAGTATGAGTTGTATCACTATAGTACAGGAAAGGGTGCGCACAGGTGATTGTGTGTGGTAGCGACAGAGTATTCGATGGGGCATATAGAGTATTGCACGCAGTAAGGAATATTGAACTTTAGCATGGTGCAATGCATAGAGCGAAATGCATGTGGAATATTTGAGTGCGATACAGAAATAGTGCACAGTGGATATTGGTGCGCAATGTAGAAGTAGTACGGACAAGTTATTGGCGTGACGAAGAGGAAACATATAGCAGATACAGGTGCACAAAAGCATGAAATTACCTTATAAAGTCACTTTTCACAATAAATAAAGGTACACAAGTTGAATTTTATGTGCACAAAATCATCTGAAAGGCTAATTAAGACGATGAACCTGAGTTTAATAGAAAATTTACGTAGTATTCAAAGAAAGAGGAATACACAACTGCATTGAAGTATTATTTAAAATGAGTCAAGCAAGTGAGATGAATTTTGATTTTTATTCAGACAGTAGAAAGTGAAATATAATTTACAAGAAGACACATAATATTAAAGGAAACAAGATTCATATCACCATCAGTTGGAATCTTGTCCTAAGCATTACAAAATCCTCTATTGCACTTATATATTCATTTAAAATCTGAAATTACAAAATGGGATGATTCAAAATAGAAGTTTCCCTATTTAAAGATACCATACAAGAACAGGTCTATCATCTCCGGATATTCCTTACCTCTACTACCATCTGTCCAAAATTGTTGAAATATACTCAATTGTATTTGAGGGCTCATTTTGTCTTAGCTAGCTCCTCCTTAAAAGAATCTAACTAGACTGGTTGATTCTCTCCAACACTTTCATCCACTTCAGTGACGAGTTCTTTATTCTGTCGCTTGCTTTGTTTCTTCTTAGTAGCTAGTCTGTTGATAACCAGATCTCTCATGATGGATTTAGCCTGATTTCCAATATAGAATCAGTAACAGGTACTGTGTGAAATTTAGTCGCCAATATTTGCATGACTACCTTTTCCTTCATACTCACAGGAAAATTTAGCATGTTGCCCAAATAACTAGTCTCATAGGATTTAACTGGGTCCATATACCTTAGTTGTGTGGGCACCAAAATACTTTTGTAGAGATGAGAAGCTCGAACCAGTTGGAAGACTACTCACTGATGGATAAGATGATGCTTCCATACTCGAGAGTTGGTTATTATAGAGCCTCAATCATGAATCACTAGTAGACTTGTGCATAAGTATGATGGGTGCCATGCTCGGCTAATCCATTTCAAATGATTAAACTTTTTGATTTTGTTACATGGCAATGTTCACCTAAGTTCAAATGAATGTGATGTACCGAACGAATAAGATAGAGTGTTATGACTAGCCTCCACCCATCCCACGAATGGTGGATTTGACATATTGAAGCACGTGACATCGAAACTTATGCAAAAATGGTTTCGACAAATTGCCTTTTGCCCAATGTCTCACTGCGTGATGATGTAGTTCTTGCTAAGTTCTCAAAACTTGGGTCTTGTCTAAGAATATTCATGGTGGAAACACCAAGAAATAAGAGGAGATAATTCTGATATATTTATTGAGCCGAAATAGTTCATATTTCTCATGGATTGTTGATTTAGTTAACCCAATAAGTTTTAATAGATGCACATTTTTCATAATTAACAACAACTAGATTAGATCAGATCAGTACCGAATCCATAGGAATGGAAGAGACACAGAGAAATTGTAGTCAAAAAGATGAGAGCAGAGGGATGAATGTCCATTTGGACATTGAAGGAACAAACTCCAATGGACATGGAGAGGAAAGGGATGAAAACCTAAATATGGTAGAGACCATTAAAAATTTGCAAAAGGATGTCCAAAGCCATAAAGTTGATAATGAAAGGATTATGAGAGCCAAAGAACAGCAGGATGACTTCAACATGAAGTTATTGCAAAGTCTGAACATAATAGAAAATAAATTGGAGAAAGAAGGTGACTCAAGCAAATCTGGAAGTCACAAATCTTCGGATGAGAAAAAGAAATCATGAAATGTTAGCAGACACCACTATCACTCCCCGAAGCATTCCAATAAAAGAATAGGTAGCAGCACAAGTCCATCCCCTTTCAGACAGTGTAAGAGGTCTGGGGTGGATGAACTACGAGGAGAAATGAATAAAATCAAACCTCCTACATTTGATGGTGAGCACAATAAGGATGAAGATGTAGAAACATGGTTGTTGGGCATGGCAAAGTATTTTCAATTACACAATTATTCTTTTCATCCATAGGGTATAATTTCCATCTATCAACTCAAAGGAAAGGCATCTATGTGGTGGGATCAACTTGTGCAGGTACAACACATTAAAGAGAAGAGCATTACTTGGAGGGAATTTAAGAGGTATTTTGAGAAGAAATACTTGACTAAGAGATATTATGACAAGAAAATGAAAGAGTTATTTGAACTCAATCTCGGAAGCATGAATATGAAAGAAGATTCCTAGAACTGCTGAAGTATGTCTCCTTCATGAAGGATGAGATAGTTAAAATTCAAAGGTATTTGAGTGGATTTCCAACGTTCATCAGTGAAAAAATATAGTATGATGATCCCAAGACATTGGAAGAGACCATAACGTGAGCTAAATGTCTATATGATCATCATAAAGCAAGGCCAACTTTCTAGAAAGCTTGGTAAGACAAAAAGAAGTTCAAGGTAGATTAGAGAAAGAAAGGATTTAAACCACCATTCTTCAGAAATAGTCCACAAGGACCAAAAACTCCTAAAGAGCCCAAAATGGTAGAGGCAGAAGGCCAAAGGCCAAGGCAACCACATATTCAATGTTGGGGATGTAAAGGAGATCATAGATTTAGAGATTGTCCTCACAGAGGTGAAAAAGGAAGGACTTTTTATAATGTACAACAAGATGAAATAGTGGAGGACATGGGAATAAATGTGCCAAGGATCTATGCAGCCCTGGATAACAAGCAAGAAAAATATCAGTCACACGTGATTGGAGTGGAAGGTATGATTAATGACCAAACCATTGCTATTTTAATTGATTCAGGAGCTAGTCATAGTTATATAGATCCGAAGATGGTAGAAAGTTTGCAATTTCCATGGAGAAAGCATGGAAAATCTTGGTTGGTACAGTTGGCTATAGGAGCTAAAAGAAAGGTTAATGAGATGGTTAAGTCATGTCTTATGGACATGAATAGACTGAGAACGAAAGAATATTTGAGCATCTTACCTTTAGGTTCCTATGACTGTCTAATTGTGATGGATTGGTTGGAACCACATCATGCTCTATTGGATTTTCATAACAAAGAATTCACTTCCTTGGATGAAGAATGGAACCAAAGGAAAGTGAAGGGAATTCCCAGGGTAGTAACCGTTAGAGAAATTTCGGCATTGTAGCTAAAGAAATGTTATAGAAGAGGATGCCAAATATTTGCAGTTCATATGGAGGAGACACCTAAAGACAAGGTACCAAATTTGGAGGATTATGCAGTCCTGAAAGAGTTTGAAGATGTATTCAAGGAGGTACTATGACTACCCCCAAAGAGAGACATTGATTGTTCTATAAATCTGACACTAGGAGTAGCTCCCATGTTAAAGACTCCTTACAAAATGAGTATGCCAGAATTGAAAGAGTTGAAAATGTAGCTTGAATAAGTTATTAAGAAGGGGTATATACATCCAAGTGTGTCACCTTGGGGTTCCCCAGTCTTGTTTGTTAAAAAGAAAAATGGAACGTTAAAATTGTGCATTGATTTCAGACAGTTGAATAAAGTGACTATCAAGAACAAGTATCCTCTACCAATGATCGATGATCTTTTTTATCAATTGAAGGATTCAAGGATCTTTTCAAAGATAGATCTCATATCGGGATACCATCATGTAAGAATTAAAGAAGAAGATATCAAAAAGACCACCTTCAGGACAAGGTATGGTCATTATGAGTTCACAGTGGTGCCATTTGGTTTGTCAAATGCACCAGTTGTTTTCATGTGCTTAATGAATGGTGTTTTCCGAGAATATTTAGACAAGTTTGTCATTGTATTTCTGGATGAAATTATTATATACTCTAATTCATAGGAAGAGCATGGACATCATTTGAATATGGTGTTGCAATTATTAAGGGAGCATTAGTTATATGCCAAATGGAGAAGGTGCTCATTTTATCAGAAACAAATTCATTATTTCAGGCATATCTTCTCAAAAGATGGGATAACAGTGGGCCTTGAGAAGATAGAAGCCATTAGAGAATGGTCAGCACCAAAGAATGTTGTAGAGGTTAGATCATTGATGGGCCTTGTAGGTTACTACAAGATATTCATTGGAGGATTCTCAAAGATAGAACACCCAATCACTTTCTTACAAAGAAAGGGTATGAAGTTTTAGTGGACATCGGACTGTGAAAAGATTTTTCGACATTTGAAACAATTATTGAGAAGTGCTCCAATACTAAGGATTGCAGACCCAAATGAAGATTTCATTGTATGCACAGATGCATGTAATGAAGGACTTGGTGGAGTCCTTAGTCAAAATGGATTCGTGATATGTTATGAATCAAGGAAGTTGAAGGAGCATGAAATAAACTATGCCACTCCTAATTTGGAGTTGGCAGCCATAGTACATGCCCTGAGGAAATGGAGACACTACCTCATGGGATAAAGGTTTGAGCTAAGAACATACCACAATGGTTTGAAATATTTATTTGATCATCCAAATCTAAATGCTAGGAAAAGAAGATGGTTATAATTTCTAAGCGAATATAACTTTGATATAAAGCATATCAAGGGGAAAGTAAATAAAGTGGATGATGCACTCAGCAGGAGGGTGCATGAACTATGTGCTACAACAATCATAATGTATTAGACCGATGTTAAAAGAAAAATTATGGAGGCTGCAAATACAGACATGCAATACAAAGAATTGATAGAAAAATTACAAGAAGGTAAGACACCACATAAGATGGATATTTATAAGTTGGGAGTAGATGGAATACTACTGCACAAGAAAATAAAAATCATACCAAATGTCTAGGACTTGAAAATTATATTTTTACATGAGATGCATAATGATCCTTATGCAGGGCACCCTGGATATCAAAAAACTATAGCAGCGGTCAAGAGACAATAATTTTGGCCAGGTATGAAGAGAGAGATAGAAAAATACATCGCAAGATGTATGGAATGCCATAAAGTTAAAGAAAAACATAGGCACCCAGCAGGATTGCTGCAAACTTTGCCCATTCCTGAATGGAAGTGGGAAGTGGTGACAATGGATTTTATTACAAGATTTCCCAAACCAGGCAAGCTACATGATTCGATCATGGTGGCGGTGGACAAGATTACAAAAACTACCCATTTTATTCCATTAAAAACTACTGATAAGGAAGCAGATTTTGTTGATATTTTCATGAAGGAAGTGGCACAATTGCATGGAATTCCTAAAACGATTGTGTCTGACAGAAACCCGAAATTCACCTCAAATTTTTGGAAATGATTGTTCAAAGGATTTGGGACGAATCTGAACTTTAGTACAACTTACCATCCCGAGTCTGATGGACAGACGGAGAGGGTGGATAGAGTGAAGGAAGATATGTTGAGAATGTATGTGATGGATAAACCATCCAAATGAGATGACTACCTACATTTAGTAGAATTTGCTTACAACAATGGGTATAATACATCATTGAAGATGAGCCCATTTGAAGCACCTTATGGCAGAAGGTGCAATACTCCAGTGAGTTGGGATAACCTTGCTGATAGAATAGTAGTCGGGCCAGAGTTGCTCAAGGAGATGGAGGACCAAATGTTAAAAGTTAAGCAGAATTTGAAAGCTGCCCAAGATAGACAGAAAAGTTATCATGATAAAAATATAATCCACAGATAATTCAAAGCAGGTGGTCATGTTTTCCTGAAGGTGAAAGCTAACAAGAGTTACCTGAAGCTGGGAAGCTGTGCCAAGTTGGAAACCAGATTTTATGGACCATTTGAAATCCTAGAGAGGATTGGTCCAATTGCTTATATGATTGCATTTCCTGCATCTATGTCTGTTCATAATGTATTCCATGTATCATTCCTAAAGAAATTCATACCGGATGCTAATCATGTTGTTGATTGGAATGTTATTCATGTGGAGCAAGAAGGTGCTTTCCAAGTGCATTCGGTGCACATTTTGGACCGGAAAATAAAAAAAATATGGAATCAAGCCATAGGGACTGTAAAGGTCCAATGGACCTGATACGGACCTAAAGAGGCTACTTGGGAATATGAGGATGCAATGCGGGAAGAATATTTGCATCTTTTTGAAAAAAATTGAAAATTTTGTTGTATATGGGTACATGATGCACTGGGGACAATGCATAAATAAGGGGAGGGGATTGTAATATCCCTCGGTCAAGCCCAAATGCAAGTGTAATCCAATTATATCTAAGCTAGTGAGATGTTTAGACATCATTTTTGTAATACACCTTTCATGGCATGGTGTGCGCATATACTGCGCAGTAAAGTGATGTAGTGTGCACATTTCTGGATACTGCGCGTAGTAACTAAAGTGCGCACAACCTTTAGGACAATGGATACTATGATCAGTAACTAAAGTGCGTGAAATATTAAGTTCAACGAAGCTTTATGTATATGATATTCATTATAGGCTGGTGAGCCAGTATTATAAGCTAGAATGCTTGTGTTTTAGAATTAGGCCAGAGCGCCTAGATGTTAAAGGTTGGCGTGCCCATTTTTTATGTGTCTCATGATTAATATAAAATACATCACTGCACGTAGATTGACCACAATAAAAGAGAAGGGGAACTAGATTCCACCAGTTAGGGAAAGGGAGGGCCAAAAGCTAAGGAAAGGGATAATCGAGAGAGCTTAAGTCAAAAAGGAATATTAAATTAATATTTCTTAGAACATAAAGTATGGATAATTATTTTATCCTAAGTCCTAAAGAAGGGGACAAGTGCATTAGAGTAGCTTCCAACATGACAAGTGTCAAGTTGGAGACATGCATACTTATTGTCGAGACTTCGTACCTTTGGGGGGGATCTTACCATTTTTCTTTGGACCAGAGAACCATTATTGAGGGGGGAAATACATTTCGTCAGTTGGGGAGCTATCCTCATACCTTCCTATCACTGTACATGAACCTATTTTTTTGGCCATTTTCCTGTTGGTGTACCTGTCAACTTGGGAGCGGGATTGAAGAGGGGGGTTGTCATTCTCATGAGAAATTCTCGGAGTGAGATAATTGTTGGGTATTGATTTCTTGAAGGTGCTAAAATACAACTACACTTCTCTGAGACTTCTGGTCCGACCTTTTGTTGAAGCCCTAGAAGGGAAGTGGAGCAGCCGAAGGACTGTTGAGCAGAGAAGGGGCACACTTCCTTGGGTGGGACAGGAATGTGGGGAATGAGAGGTTGTAGGCTGTTAGTTGAGTGAGAACCTGAGATGGAGTCTTTCATGTTGATCATGAACCCTTAGCCTGGTTAGGAACCCCTTACCTGGGTGGAGTCTAGTCCCAACTCAGGGGTGACTCGTTGTTGCGAGTGATGAACAGTGTAGTCTAAGGCTGGGAAGTTTGTGGATGGTTTGCACATAGTTGGTGACATTCTTACCAATATAAGTATCGATTCTATGATGAATTTACATGTTGCATTGTAATTTATGTGTTAATTTATGGGTTTTATGGCATGTGTGAGCATATATGTATGCATGTTTAAGGGTATACCCCTATGTACACTGCATGTCTGTGATTACTGTTAATACATCCTGAAAATCATATATTTACAAAATGCAACTGTTTGTTATGTTTTATATGTGAAGCTTCCGCTAGAGTGTTTTATGTATATGTTTAATTGCATGAAGTGGAGTATGTATGTATGCATGTGTGTGTATATATGTATTTAAAAATAAAAATTATGTGACATACCTCAGTTGGATATTGGGTTGTTACCAAATGTTGTCAGAACTAAGTTAAGCGTATGAATAGTGACAGCCCCTGGCCTGTTGGTGGTCGGGGAGGTACGTTACAAGAAGACTCCATGAACCCAAGAGCTAAATAGAAACATGAGGAAGAACATGAAGATTCCAAGAAATAATGAAAATCCATAACAACCATTTATTATATCAAGAATAAAAAAGGCCACCATCTTGGTTTGAACCCACTAGAATAAATCAAGCAGAAGAAATGGAAGTTATGATAAAGAACATTGTGTGTAATAAAATGTGGAAAAATAATTATGAATAGAAGAATTGTGAAAATTAGAAGTTCTTCTAGAAGAAGGGAAGATACTATGACGACAACTCATTCGAGTAAACCAGATATACCTCCTCTAATATTCATGGATTGGAATTTACATATAAAATATGGTTCTTTCCAAATAAAGAAAATTGAGAAATAAGTTTATACTAGAAAGAGACCCATGTATGAATATATAAGAAGACATTGTATGGATTCAAACAACTTGATGCAGAGTATATTATATACAACAGAAGTGTGGTGAAAACCTTATATGACAAAAGTAATGTATCAAAATGGTTACTCAGAAGTTCGTGATGATGGATTGGTGTCTACCAGAACCCTGGCCAACAACCCAACTTTTCCTGTGAACCTCGTGCCAGTCAAAATCCACACTCCCTTTTTCTTGTACATAGTACTCATCCCAAACTATCATTTTTGGAAACATTACATCTTCCAGACTTGTCAAGGTTGCTTAATGACCCAATTTGTCATGATCCACGTTGGCTCCCCATGCTGACTAAGTTTCCCTCGGATATCCCAAAATTCGAAGGCAAGCCTGGTGAGGATCCGGGTGATCATGTGACAGCTTTCCACCTATGGTGCTCTTTAAAATTGCTTTGAGATGACTTCGTATAATTGTGCCTCTTTTAATTCACTCTTATCAGGGGTTTTGCGAAATGGTACATCGAGCTCAACTGCTCAATATACTCTTACTTTAGTGATTTGGCGATGGTTTTCCTAAACCATTTCTAACTACCCATGAGATACGACGCCGCCATCGAATTACTGGCTAAATTTGAGCAGACGAAGGTTGATCATATCTCAGATCAAATCTGAGAATGATGATGTCAGAAGAGTTTGATTAAGGTGTCGGTTCCACCGGATTTCCTACAGGAGTGGTTCCTGAAGTCTTTGGTACCTCGTTTATCCAAGGACCTTGCAACGTTAGGAGTGTTTTAAGAGGAGGAGACGATAATGAGAGAAAAATAGCTTGAACTGATATACTCTCAGTTTGGATTACTCTATGAGATTTTTCCATATGCACCATGGTCCATCCTTGACATGGACAGACAAAATTTTGGACCACATATCGATGGTATATTTGGTTTAGCACAAGAAAATTCCACTGATCAACTGTAAAATCAATTGCAGAAATTGTCGATATAGTAGACAACGACCAACTAGACCTTTGGTTTGGTTTTTCCCCATACCAAAATGTCGGATGTCCATAGTGTGCAGTCGACGAACCCGAAGGCTAACCAACAGCCTGAAGAGAAGAAAAAAAAATGAAACAAGAAGGGTAAAGGAGATAAGAAACCAAACAACAATGCTGGCGGGGGAAACACAGAGAAGAGAAAGTCAAATTACCCATGTAACCTTTTCATGGAGGACCATCTCAGTCACCCGTTCCCTCGATTTGTGGAGGGCCATAATTTATTGGTGTAGAAACAACCTATTGTGTTAACGAAGCCATTTCCACATGGGAAAAATATGACTCAAGCCTCTTAGAGCATGAATGGGGGTAGTTAGGGATGCCTTACGTCTTCTAGTAACCCCTTGACCATGAACATTTATATGATGAAAGGTGACGCTTATATAGTGTTCAGGGCACATGATTATGGAATGATAGAATATGTCGAAAAGGGAAAAGAAGCCACAAACCCACCCATTCCTCTCCAGATTGAGAAGACAATGAGTGAAACAATGACACACATCCTGAAAGGGTTGTTCAAGAAATCTTCCCACAATCCAAATGCAAGGGTTTCCCATATGACGCATGCGCCCACAACCTCTCCAACCACAGGTCGGAAGGTCTGTGTGCTCACAGGATCTTTCCTTTCCCACAGCCCGAAGAAATCTAAACAACTCTTCTATTTCCCAATCGGGATATCTGCACACACAACAAACTCTCATGGTATCCCCTCTTTACACTTGGGGATCAGACTTCGCAACCTCGCGAATCCAGTGGTCAAGCGCTGGTCTCTCAAATCCCCGAAACCCGAAACAATCAACGCTGACCCTTCTCTTTCCATTTCGGGATTTTCCTTATCGCGATTTTGACGATTGCAATGTCGAGACACTTGTCTCCTCGACTCCCGATTCCCGATTTGTCGAAACTCCGATACACTCGCGAGATTTGACTTTTCAACGCTTCTTCACTTCATCAGCACTTCGGACTTCGCAATATCGCGAATCCTAATTCATTGAGTTTGGGACTTCACCCCACGAAACTCCAAAATGGCATGCCACCTGTCCACTCGCTGACTCTGTCGTGGCCCACACAAATCTACTTGGCTTTCGAGATATCGTGTTTCGTGATTTCACGATTCCCATTGAAAAATTTACGGGACTTCCAACCACGAAACCTCGATATAGAATCCTCATGTAAATCCAACGACCCTTATGGCTTGGATCTACAGTCCTACTCCTCCTGATCTTAGAACCCTTAGGAATACTCATGGTAACTCCCTTTCTCTTCCATGAGATCTGATGGCTCACGGGATTTCGTGAATCCCCCTCACAGAATTCCAACCGTCTGTTCCTCCTTGGAAATTTCTGTGAATAGCTAAGTGTTCCTCCACCAACTTGTCCACCTGCAGTGAAAACTTATGACGCCTTCCTAATTCTTCCAGGTATAACTTATGTGCAACTCTTTCAGCGATTATAAGGCTTTATCCTTCCTAAGATTTCTTATAACTTCGAGTCTTAGATAAAACTCTTGCGTGCACTCCTTGCAGCAACCTTCAGACACTTCCAAGTGTTTAATTTCCTTCGACCCTTGCGCACACCTGCAGCAACAGTCTCTCAATTCTTCACTCAGGTCCACAACCCTGAGACTTCGCTTAGCCTGTGCACTCCTTGCACGACTCATGTGCCTAATTGCACTTTTGAATGAATCGAGAACAAAAGCTACCCTATCTGAACCCTTTGTCAACGCACTCCTTGCGGACAATTCGACTGAACCTCTTGCAGGAACCCTTGTTCAGATAGAGAAAGAATTGAAACTCATTCCTACTTCCTTTCAGACTTCAAACTCAAACATGAAATCATATACACAACATATAAAGAAAATGTATAACAAGAAGCAAACATTCATGAGCATATCATTTAACATCAATACACAAAAAACAAACACGAAACCATGAATTTGAATCAAACTCTTTATATTAATCCAAATATTTGTACATGGGTGTTCTTACACAACTCTCTGCTTCTCCTCTATGCTCTTTTCTCCTCTGATTATGTTACAATACACAATGAGGGTGTCCATATCCTGTTTCCTTCTTGCACTCTAAAACTGTCTAATCTACACATTCAATTCTACCTACTTGCATTAATTACTATAAATGCCTTCTACCTACTAAGGACAAGAGAAAATTGCTTAAGTTCCATTTACATTTTACAAGTGCGCCTTCATTAAATTGCCACATTTATGTTCGTGCATCAAATCCAAGAGAAATTCAAAATTTGCGCTGGCCTTTTCCAACTGTCTGTTGTCTCCGCACTGGCTCGCTTGAAAATTTTCATGGGATCCTGTCCATGAGATCGTGCATGGTGTGTCCATGCTTTTGGATCTCCACTTCATTCTCCTAGCTGGCATATTCAACTGGATGGTTCTTCCATTTGACCAGATACTCAAAGTATTGTTTTTACCTGGTCTTCTTGCTCACTCTTTTATCCAGTATGCACTCCATCTGCAGATTTTCTGCAACTGGCATCTGCTTTGTCCACTGGATCACTGACTGCTCATTTCCAGTCCCTCTTTCCTTATCTTTATACGGGTATGAATCTGAGATATTGTTTCAAGTCAATCTCGTAAACATTCACCCCAAATTTCTTCAAGACCTTACATGGTCTGATTTTCTTCATCTTCATCTTATTATATGTTCCTCTCGAGAACCTTTCCTTTCTTAAATGTGTCAGAACCAAATCACCAACCTCAAATTGAAGTTGTCTTCTATGCTGATCTACTCTGTGCTTATACTCCTAGCTTGATTTTTGCAAACTCTCCTTCACATGGCTGTGAAGTTCCTTCATTGCCTCTGCAAAATCTTATGCACTAGCACTCCTAGTCAAAATCTGTTCTGAATCCCTCAATTCAGAAATTCCTCTCGGCTGCATGCCATAGACAACATGAAATGGACTTCATCCTATGCTTATGTTAACTGAGTCGTTATAAGCAAAGTCTACCTGTGGTAATATGTTGTCCCACTGGCTGTGGTGTTCTATCACCAAGATTCTCAGCAAGTCTCCCAGACTTCTGTTTACCACTTCCATCTGTCCATCCGTCTGAGGATGATAAGCTGAACTAAACGACAAGTTAGTCCTCAGCTTTTTCCATAAGGTCCTCCAAAAGTTCCCTATGAACTTTGTGTCCCGATCCGAAACTATGCTTCTTGGTAACCCATGAAGTCGAATGACTTCTTTGAAAAACAGATTCACAATGTGAGTTGTGTCACTGGTTTTCTAACATGGAATGAAGTGTGCCATCTTGGAAAGTCTATCCACCACCACAAATATTGAATCAAAACCCCTTTTTCTTCTTGGCAATCCCAATATGAAATCCATGTTGATTGCATCCCATGACCTCCTTCGTATGGGAAATGGTTGATAACACCCCACATTCTGCTTCCTTCCCTTCGAATGTTGGAAAATTTTGCATCTGTCCAAAAATATTTTGATGTCTGCTCGCATTCCCAGCCAAAAATATGACTCATTCAGCTTTGCCAACGTCTTGTCATGACCAAAATGTCCTGCCAATCCTCCACTGTGTTTCTCCTTTAGCAAGTTCCCCCTCATGGAGCATTTCGGAATACACAATTGATTACCCTTAAACAATAATCCTTCCTGGATCATGTATTCTATCCATTTTCTTTCGTCTCTGAGAATTGGATTCTTAGTTGCTTCATACGCCTCCTTAAAATCCTGATCATCTGCGTACATGTTCCTGAGATCATCAAAACCCAACGTTTTGACTCTAAACTCCTACAATAGAAACTACTTTCTGCTCAAAGCATCAACAACTTTGTTAGCAGTACCCGAAATATGTTTAATCACAAAAGTGAAATTCTTCATATATTCTACCCATTTGACATGCCTATGATTCAAATTTTCCTGTTGAGTCACAAACTGTAGTGCATGATTGTCACTGTATAAGACAAATTCTTTTGGGATCAAGTAATGTCTCCATTTCTTCAATGCCTGGATGATGGCATAAAACTCCTTATTGTAAGTGGAGTACTTCACTTTCACTTCATTTATCTTCTTGCTGAAGTATGCTATCGGCCTGTCTTCCTAACTCAAGACTGGCTTGATTTCAAATCCGCTTGCATCGCATTTCACTTGAAATGTCTTTCGGAAATCCGACAACACCAGAACGGGTTGTTCCGTTATCTTCCTCTTCAACAGATTAAAACTCTTCTCAGCTTCTTCAGTCCAGTGAAAAGACTTGTGTCTTTTCTTCACTATGTCCATCATCGCTACGCTAATTCCACTGAAATTCCTGATGAAATTTCAGTAGAATCTATCCAATCTGTGAAAACTCCTCACCTCAAATATATTCTTTGGCGATGGCCAATTCTTGATTACCTCCACCTTATCTGGATCCATCCTCAACTCATTTGCAGAAATAACAAATCCCAAGTAAATGAGCTCTATCTTCATGAATGAGGACTTCTTCATGTTTATCAACAACTTCTCTTGCTGTAATTTCTGCATCACTGTAGCCAAATACTTCAGATGCTCTGCCACTATTTTACTGTAAACCAGTATGTCATCTACGTACAAAATGACAAATTTTCCAATGAACTCCCTCAGGACTTCATTTATCAACCTCATGAAGGTACTTGGCACATTTTTTAAGCCAAATGGCATAACAAGCCATTCATACAACCCTTCGTTGGTTTTGAATGCTGTCTTCCACTCATCACCTTATCTCATGTGGATTTGATGATAACCTCTTTTCAAATCAATCTTTGAAAAATACTTTGCTCCACTCAAGAAATCCATCATTTCATCCATCCTCGGCAATGGAAATCTGTACCTGATGGTTATCTTGTTAATCACCCTCGAGTCAGTACACATCCTCCAGCCTCTGTCTTTCTTCGGACTGAGTATTGTTGGAACAACACATGAACTCAAGCTTTCCCTGACTAATCCTTTATCCAATAAATCCTGGACTTTCCTTTTAACCTCTTCATTCTCTTGCGGCATCAATCTATACATGGATTTATTTGGAAACCAGGCTCCTGGAATGATATCAATATGATGACTCACACTTCTAATCGGTGGCAATGAACGAGGTAATTCGTCCACTACTATGTCAGCGAACTCTTCCAGCAATTCCTGAACCTCTTCTGGTAAATCATCCACTCTCGTGCTGGTCAAAACAATTCTAGGCTTTCTGACCACTATGAATTGTGGATCCTCCTTCTTCTTAACCTCTGTAATAAGTTCCTTCCCACTAATGAGAAGTACAATGTTGCTTACTTCCGGTTTCACCTCCTTATCCTTAATTGGAAGTAACATGTGAGTCCTCCCATTCTTCTCTAGGGTGTAGGTATTCATTCTTCCATCATGAATCACATTCTTGTCATATTTCCATGGTCGACCCAACAATAGATGACAAACATCCCTAGGAATCACATCACACAAGATCTTATCATTATATCCTCTTATCTTAAATTCAACTAAACATTGTTTAGTGACATTTACCTGATGTCCTTTTTGTAGCCACGAAACTTTGTATGGGCTTGGATGATCAATCGTCTCCAGCTCCATCTTTTCTACCATCTCTGTAGAAATGAGATTATCCATGCTACCACTATCCATGATGACCTTGCATACCCTATCCTTGGTCTTGCAAGCAGTCCTGAAAAGTCTGGTCCTTTGGACTGAACTCTCCACCTCCTTCTCTGGTGTCAAAAGGACTTTTCGCATCATCAACGATATTCCGCCTTCAGCGTCTTCTACCTCAACATCTTGCCTCTGTGCCTCGACGATGTGAGATTCTCCACTCTCTTTCTTTTTATCTGGACACTCGTAATGCTTGTGCCCATTCTTTCCACATGTGAAGTAGGTTATTACTCCACCCCTTCCTATTCCTCTACCTCTAGTACGAGGAAAAATGTTATTGTCAGCATAATCTCCCCTCTATTCAATATGTTTCCCTCTCTGTTCATCATATTTCCCTCTATGTGAGGTTCCACCTCTCTCAGTTTGAATTTGAGGTTTCTTCCATTCCTCTTTGGGCTTCTGATATTTGTCCTGGGCAACTGATTTTCCTCTGGGCTGACTTCTGCCTCGGCCTTTCTGACCCTGCTTTCGACTCAGCTTCTCTTCCACTTTCAGAGCCATCTGATAAGCATATTCCACCATTCGGATGGTTACCATGCTCATATCATCCTGGATATCATATCTCAGGCCATTCATGTATCTGGAAACTTTTTCATCATCACTCTCCCAATGACCTGCACTGATGTTCAACTTATAGAATTCTTCAGTGTATTCTTTCACTGCCATCAACTTCTGTCTCAGGTTCTGCATCCTCCTGAACAAAGTAATTTGATAATCTCTGGGGATGAATTTTGCCTTCATCTTTGTGATCATTCTGTCCCAGCCTTGATCTTTTTCTTGCCTTTGTAGTGTCTATCAGCTTGTAGTTCATCCCACCACAATGCTGCATGTCCCTTCAATCTTGTGATAGCATGCTTGACCTTCTTGTCCTCTTCGACATATTCATAGTCAAAGTATGTGTCTAGAGATCTAATCCAGTCTAGAAGCTTCTCTGCATCCAGATTTCCCTCATAAACTGGAATGTCCATCTTCTCTCTTGCATCCATTCTTGTAATAGCTCTAATCAAATGTTCGTTTGATGCATCTTCGGCTGCAACTTCTTCTTCATGTTCAGCCTCAATCTCACTCTCGGAATCACTAAGATCCCCAGCACTGACTGTGGGTCTTTATGTTGTCTCCATGTCTTAGAGTCTAGCTCATAGATCACACATTTCTCTCTCCATGGTTGGATCTGTCATCTGCCTGCCTCTTCTCCTCAGCATTTCCCTCTCCTCTGGTGGATCGGGTGTTTTCTTGTCCCTTCTCCTTGGTGGCATGGTGAATTTTTCTTTTTCTCTGCTACAGAAAGCAAAGAACCTAACTGAGCTATGATACCAAACTGACGCATGCGCCCGCAACCTCTCCACCCGCAGGTTGAAAGGTCTGCGTGCTCACAGGATCTTTCCTTTCCCATGGCCCAAAGAACTCTAAACGGCTCTTCTATTTCCCTATCTGTAAATCTGCACCCACAACAAACTCTCACAGGATCCCCTCTTTACACTTGGGGATCGGACTTCACAACCTCGCTAATCCAGTGGTCAAGCGTTGGTATCTCAAATCCCCGAAACCCAAAATAGTCAACGCTTACCCTTCTCTTTCCCTTTCCGGATTTTCCTTATCATGATTTTGGGGATCGCGATGTTGAGAAACTTGTCTCCCCGACTCCCGATTCCCGATTTGTCGAAACTCCGATACACTCGTGAGCTTTGAATTTTCAATGCTTCTTCACTTCATCGACACTTCGGACTTCGTAATGGCATGCCACCTATCCACTCACTGACTCCTTCATGGCCCACACAAATCCTCTTGGATTTTAGGATATCACGTTTCATGATTTCACGATTCCCGTTGCAAAATTTACGGGACTTCCACCCACGAAACCTCGATATAGAATCCTCATGTAAATCCAATGACCCTTATGGCTTGGATCTACGGTCCTACTCCTCCTAAGCTTAGAACCCTTAGGAATACTCGTGGTAACTCCCTTTCTCTTCCGTGAGATCTGATGGCTCACGGGATTTCGGGAATCCCCCTCAGAGAATTTCGACCGTCCGTTCCTCCTTGGCGATTTCTGTGAATAGCTAAGTGTTCCTCCACCAACTTGTCCACCTATGATGCAAACTTACGATGCCTTCCTAGTTATTCTAGGTATAACTTACATGCAACCCTTTCAGCGATTATAAGGCTTTATCCTTCCTGAGATTCCTTATAACTCTGAGTCTTAGAAAAGACTCTTATGTGCACTCCTTGTGGAAACCTTCAGACACTTCCAAGTGCTTAATTTCCTTCGACCCTTGCACACACCTGCAACAACAGTATCTCAATGCTTCACTTAGGTCCAAAACCCTGAGACTTCGCTCAGCCTGCGCACTCCTTGCACGGCTCATGTGCCTAACTACACTTTTGAATGAATCGAGAACAATAGATACCCTATATGAACCCTTTGTCAACGCACTCCTTGTGGACAATTCGACTGCACTCCTTGCAGGAACCCTTGTTCAGATAAAGAAACAATTGAAACTCATTCCTACTTCTTTTCATACTTCAAACTCAAACATGAAATCATATACAAATCATATAAAGAAAATGTATAATAGGAAGCAAACATTCATGAGCATATCATTTAACATCAATACACAGAGAACAAACATGAAACCATGAATTTGAATCAAACTCTTTCTATTAATCTAAATATCTGTACATGGGTGTTCTTACACAACTTTTCACTTCTCCTCTATGCTCTCTTCTCCTCTGATTATGTTACAATACACAATGAGGGTGTCTATATCCCGTTTCCCTCTTACGCTCTAAAAATTTCTAATCTACACATTCAATTCTACCTACTTGCATTAATTACTATAAATGCCTTCTACCTACTAAGGATCAGAGAAAATTGCTCAAGGTCCATTTACATTTTACAGGTGTGCCTTCATTAAATTGCCACATTTATGTTCATGCATCAAATCCAAGAGAAATTCAAAATTTGCGCTGGGCTTGTCTAGTTGTTCGTTGTCTCCGCGTTGGCTCACTTGAGATGCTCCTGCATCACCATAATTGCTCTGTGGTGTAGGATTTCTCACAAACCCCTTGCGTGGTGTCTACTCTGGAGGTCCTCCAGAGCTACTGTTCATAGAGAAAATTTATGTTGTCCTCTTTGGGATCTGTCGAGAATTGTAGTTTGAGAACGATCATGCTTGATATGACTGACTTGAAACCTCATCTCCCTTACCACGTCATGTTTCAGAGAGTATTGGCTCACCCCACAAAATATTTTACACAGAATATTTTCCATACGATGGTTGAGGATGGAACCTCAAATTGTGTGATGTCGTTGGTGTGTTGGAAGGCCATTGGCCAACCCATTTTGTCTTCGTCACCTACTTTGCTTACTTCTTTCAATAGTCGTTCTTTCAGACTACATGGAATCATTCCTTATTTTCTCATGAATTTAGGAGGAAAGACTATGTGCGTTGAAGTTGAAGTGGTCGATGCACCTCTCGACTAGAAAATTTTGGTAGGAAGGATTTGGACCTATGAAATTCATGCAATGGTTTCCATAGTTTTTCATGTCTTTTTGTTTCCACAGGAGGGCCAAATCATAACCATTGACCAATTGTCCCTCTCCTGGCTTGACCCTTCATTGGGGGAATCCACGGTCTCGATGATTGATAACCCTCATCACAGTATCATCAATGTGGGGGTTGTTTTGTGCCCACCATTGATGGGTAATTTTGATTACCCGCCTCCTTCTAGTGATGTCAAGTTTATATCGGTTGCCCCCGACCAACCTAGGTCTGAAATGTTTCAAGTGTCATCGTTTCGAATGACTTACTTTCACGATTCATGGACTCTTCCTTCCCCATCGGCCTCGATGGAAGGGACAAGGCATCCTGGCATGGCCATTCCCTTATCTGTGGTAGAATTTGCATATAGTACTGTCCAACAAGCTTTGACCGACCCCAATCCAACTCTCGCACAAGAGTTAGATCCAGTTCTCGAGACTATTTGGGCTCAAGGTTCCTTTGCCAATAATGATTCTTTATACTTGGTCTCTCCCTCATATGAGGATATTCTTGAGGCATTGAATGGTCTGGACAAACCCTGGGATGATCTCCATCACATATCTTATTTTCTCCCAGATTTTAGAAGAATAGAGGCAGGTGAATTCCTGTTGACTATGATTGGAGACAGGTCTTGTCTTGTTAATCCTCTAGCTACGCAAACAGTTTATGTTGAGGGTAATATGGCAAGTATCACTGAAAATATACCTATTGATATATCCAGAACCCCTGGCATCATGGAGAATGTTTTTGACGAAGCAAAATGCTCCCCCAAAGAGATTCGAATATACACAAAATTATTTAAGGAATTCCGCAAAGTTTTTTCCTATTCTTATGAGGAAATGCTAGAAATTGATCCTAGAATCGTTTAACATGAGATAATGACTTATCCTGAAACCAAGAAGGTCCAACATAAGCTTCGTCCGGTGAATCCTCAGAAAGCAGAATCTATTAAGGCTAAAGTAGAGAAAGTTCTTAAAGTCGGCTTTATCTACCCCATACAGTTGAAGCAATGGGTGTCAAATCTTGTTCCAGTTAAAAAAAAATAAGGTACGATTCACCTGTGCATAGACTTCTGTGACTTTAATAAGGCCTTTCCAAAGTATAATTTCCCCACCCCATTCATTTATCAGGTTGTCGATGAATGTGCAGGCTGTGAGGTATTTTCATTCATGGATGGTTTCTCGAGATATAACCAGATACAGATCAAACCCGAGGACTAGAAAAAGACAAATTTTATTTGTTTGTGGGGCACATTTTCTTATCGTACGATGCCTTTTGGACTGAAGAATGTTGTAGCCACTTTTCAGAAGTCCATGTTTTTTTTATTTCCATGAACTTAGACATATAATCGAGGCTTATCTCGATAATCTAGCATCACGATCTCGTAAAAGAGTTGATCATCCCGTGCACCTCCGACTAATCTTTGAATGATGTCGCTAATATCAGATTTGCTTGAATCCTAATAAATGCAGTTTCTGCGTGACTTTGGGTCATCCTTTAGGTTTCATATTTTCGACAATAGGGATCATGGTTGATCCTCTTAAGGTTGAGGGGAGATTTCAATTGCCTCCCCCATGCATAGTCCCTCAGCTTCAGAGATTATAGGGGGAAGTGAACATTCTTCAACATTTTATTGCACACTGTGTCGAGATCACTAAAGGGTTCATTTTATTATTGAAGAAGGGATTCCCTTTTTTTTGGTATGAAGCCGCTCAATGCTCTTTTGAAGTGTTGAAACGCACCCTTACATCTACCCCTCTGCTTCAACCTACCAATTATATTAAATATTTCTTATTATACTTGGTCTCCGCAGAGTCGACCATTGGTATGGTATTGGTTCAAGAGGACAATTTTCTTGAAGAGCACATGATTTATTACCAGAGCCAAGGCCTGTTTGGGTCGAAACTCAACTATTCCCATGTTGAGAAGCTTATGTTGGCAGGAGTGCATCCTGTCCAATGGTTCTGTCATTATATCCTACTTTGCAAGACTACTCTCATTTTCATTTTGAATCTATTTCAATACGTGTTGACATGACGAGTAATTAGTGGAAACATCAGTAGATGGATTGTTATCCTCCAAGAATTTGACTTGGATTTTTTTTCCACGAAATCCAAAAAGTCATTGGTCTTTAAGGAACTTATTTTGAAACTTCCATTCGAATCAGGTGATGTCATGCCTAAAGAATCACCTATTAAAGGTGATATTTTTCTGATCGCATCTTTAAACCCCTAGTATGGAGATATACTAGTCTATCTTCAGACTTTGAAGTGCCCTGATTCTTCTTCTCATTATGAGCATTTAAAAATACACCATCCAACATGAAATTATCTCATCCTCGATGACACTTTGTATCATCGAGGTGTATATTTAATTCTTCGCGAGTGCCTTATACACGAATAAGTAGAACTCGTTCTTAACGACTGCCACACTGAAGCATGTGGTGGTCATCTGTCTGGGTTGGAAACAACCCAAAATATTCTACGAGTTGGTTACTTATGGCCTACGTTAATCAAGGATTGTGTTGATTTGGTCAAGAAGTGCCACCTGTGTCAGATCTTCTCTCAGAATATGAGAGCACATCCCACTCCCATGTTTCTTGTCATCAATGTTGGTCCCTTCACCAAGTTGGGGATTGATTTTACGACATGCCACTCGACTTTAGCCAAGGGGCATCGTTATATCACAGTAGTGGTAGAATACTTCATTAATTGGGTCGAGGCTATGCCAACATTCATTAATGATGACGAAACAACATCACTCTTCATTTTTAACTAGATAATAGCAAGGTTCGACATCCCGAAGGAGATTGTCACTGACCATGGAAGTCACTTCCAGAACAAGATGATGTCTGATTTAACATCAAAGCTTGGGTTGAGGAAAGGGAATTCATCAACCTACTACCAACAAGAGAATGGTCAGGTGGAGGCTGTGAATAAGTCTCTCAAGACTATTCTACAACAAACGATCAATTATACCAAGTCAAATTGGCATTTGATGTTGTGTTCAGTGTTGTGGGCCTACCAAACGTCTATAAAGACTTCCACCGATTTCTCACCTTTTCAACTCGTTTATGGGCTGGAAGCAGTATTTCCTATAGAGTGTTAGATCCCATCTCTAAAGTTGGAAGTAGAGTTATTGCCAGAAACTTCACCACTTGAGGAATGATTATTATATCTCGAGCAACTCAATGAGAAATGTCATGATGCAACCTTGGCCAATGAGGCTCATAAGAAATGAGTTAAGTGTCAATATGATCGGTCCATTCATCCTCATATTTTCTCTAAAGATGACCTTTTCGTGGGCTACAACCAAGATAAGGATCCCTTGGGGGCAAGCAAATTTAAACCCATGTGGTTCAGACCTTTCATTTTGAAATAAGTCTTAAAGAAGAGTGACTATCGTCTGGTTAACTTTGAGGGAAATGATTTCGTGAAGCCTAGAAATGGTATCTACCTCAAGAAGTATTACTCATAGGTTGGTCTCCTGGTTCACTTCTTGTACATATGTATATTTCTTATACAAATAGTTTTTGTCTTTTTGTTTTATGGACATGTTGTTATTTATGTCATGTTTCTCACTGTGGAATATGTCAGGTGAATCGAATGTGTTATTTGGATTCACAGATGATGCTAGTCGACACACTTGGAGGCCTGCTTCCGTAGCTTGGGTGATTTTTACACCTCAAGGCCAGTTTTTATCTTTTGGAGGCATCTGTCTAGGTGATGCTACAAACAATGTCGTCGAATAAAGAACAATGATAGAGTTGCTTCGTGGCATTTTTTCGCATGACATATGTTGGGATCTAAAGCTGTCCTAAAGACAACCTTTAGTTTAACATTAATTTATCAACCCGAGGATTCATCTTCTATTTCAAGAATATATACAAAGTATATGCAGACAACTCGTAGAGGATAAAATCGTGTAGTTAAAGAAAATTTGAGTTTATCAACAATCAAGTTCCTCACATATTCATTAAGTTTCTAAAGATAAGATCCTACTGAACAAGATCAAAATATGATCTATAATGTGCTATGAATTGAAGGCATTAATTTAAATACTGAATTGATCTAATTATGAGACAAGAATTGAATATGATATTAAAGGCATGAATTGATCTAATTAAGAAACAAGAATTGAATCTATGAAAATAAGTTTATCTATTGATGACTATCTAATCTACTGGAAAGAAATAACTGAATACTATAAATTGAGATAGAACAATAATTGAACAGGAAATCCTAACTAAGTAAAAGGAACAACAAACACTAGTTAAGAAAAAGAAACAACAAATTCTAATTTAATGAAAAGGAACAACAATTGATAATTTCATTGAAAGGAACAATGCATGTGAAAATGAGAGGAACTATCAAGCAATAAACTACAACAAATGGAATCTGGAATAACAATCGACAACATGTAAATGAAAGAATATATCTTCTACAAGCAAAGAGTATCAAAAAATTAACATGCTTATGCATTATCTTAACGATGATAAAAAAGGATTTAAAGTTCGAAACATAAATCAGACTGATAAAATATAGATTGAGACAATAACTCCATCAGACTGGGTCGTCGGTCCTCAGAAGCACTACTACTAGAAACTCAGTATACAAAAATGATGGAAATGTTCAAAACCTTTATTATTTCTATAACTAAGACAACATTTACAGAAAATGTTTGCGCAAAGAAATTCTGAATTATGAATGCTTAGATACAATTCTTAGATTAGCCTTTCCAGGATTCACTACCCTTTATATATTACAAAATATGGGTAAATTAAGCTATCCTGAGGATCGAGATATCCTCAAGATTGTTGAACAACTGAGAGGAGGGGGTGAATCAGTTGTTTCTGTGCTTAAACAATTATGGTTCTTTTAAACCTTTTGTAGAGACTCTGAATGCTAATCACAATAATGCAGGGAAATAAACAATGGCACTTTCAGCATCATTCACATATATGAAAAACACAGAGA
>ML783488.1:493276-524524 GCA_009831015.1 Picea engelmannii | reverse complement strand
AGTGGAAGGGAACAAATTTAGTTTTTGGCGTTCAGAGGTGTAATCATAACCCCTATATAGGACATTAAATTCGAATAAGAATGCATCCGAGTCTTCTGAAATCAATCCATGAAAGTTTGGCAGATTATGCAGGGGAATTGCTTTCATGGGGGCATTGGCGACTGGATCAACTATCAAATATTCCAGAGTGGAGGTCTAGGGTCATTGTTGATTTTGTTGCACCATTTGGTCGAAGATCTGCCAATAATATTCAAAAATTTCTTGGCCTGGGTATTTTTTTGATTGATTACTTGATCCCCTAGGGGATTTGATAGCACTAACTCTATCTGGGATTTCAGGTATGCTTTCTTCTTTCACAGGAGATTCAGGTGATGTTGATGAGTTTTCCTTGGAAACCCCACTGGTTTATCCTTTTCCTTCCTCCAGATTACAAGAATGTCCCTTGTCTAAAGGGTTGAGGAGTGGAATATCTATGCTTTGAAATATTTTCTCAGTCAATTCAATTTTGATGTGAATCTCAGCATGGGTTGTAGCTGGTGAAACTGTTTCCTGAGGGATTCGGGTAGATCCTTTCCTAGGTCCAATCGAAGCTTGAGATTCCTCTTTTTCGATGATATCGTATATGAAAGTGCTTTTCCCAGGGTGCACCGAACCCTGGGATTTGGTAATTTTTGGTGGAGGTTTCCGTTTTTCATGATCCTTTTTCTTATTCATATACACTTCACTCAAAAAATTAAAAAACACCTATATAACCTATAAATATTAGTTGGAGGTAGGTGTTTGCATAAGAATCTTACTTATTTCCTGCATAGGTTCTTACCTTCCATCTTCAATACCTCATCCTCCAGAGACATAACCTATGCTATATTTGACACTCTCCCTGGAAATGAAGCCAAAATGTTGGGCTCTAAAGATGTCCTAAAAACAACCTTTAGTTTAACATTAATTTATCAACCCAAGCATTCGTCTTCTATTTCAATAATATCAACAAAGTCTATGCATACATCTCATAGAGGCTAAAATCCCGTAGTTAAAGAAAATCTAAGTTTATCAACAATCAAGTTCCTCACACATTCATTAAGTTTCTAAAGCTAAGATCCTATTGAACATGATTGAAATATGATCTATAATGTGCTATGAATTGAAGGCATGAATTGAATTATTGAATTGGTCTAATTAATAAACAAGAATTGAATCTGATATTAAAGGCATGAATTGATCTAATTAAGAAACAAGAATTGAATCTATGCAAATAAGTTGATCTATTGATGACTATCTAATCTACTGGAAAGAAATAATTGAATACTGTAAATTGAGACAAAATAGTAATTGAACAACAAATGCTAACTAAGTAAAAGGAACATCAAACACTAGTTAAGTGAAAGAAATAACAAATGCTAATTTATCGGAAAGGAACAAATGCTAATTGATAATTTAATTGAAAGGAACAACGCATGTGAAAATGAGAAGAACTGTCAAGCAGTAAACTACAAAAAATAGAATTTGGAATAGCAATCGTGTTAAGGTCCTAACCTGCACATAGGTAGATCAATGTATTCGTATGTAATAAAGGTCAATATTAATAAGGCATTTCAATAAAATAGAATAAGGCGGATGTAAGAAGACCTAATAGAAGCTTCCGCTTCTAGAAGGATCTTCCTCTAGATGCTTCTCTTAATAGACATATTTAGTATAAATAAGAGGCGAGGGTATGAGAACCCTAGCTTGGAGATTATCGTAACAGAGCGCTACTCGACTGGAGGATTCCCCCTCGAATAGGCCTGTGAACATTGCTTTATGAATCAAAGTGCTTTTCTATTGCTATTTCGTGTATCATTTCTGTGCATTGTGAAGATTATGCTGGATATTTCACTGTTATTATGCCATTTCACTGTTATTAGAGCACTTTCCTTGGCAGAAATTGTGGGTATTTGTTTTTTAGGGTAGAGACATATTTCGACGTGTTTAAGCCACAAATATCTGTCATTACGTGCATAAACCCGCGGTTGAGGGATTCATACACGCAGGAAATACAAGTGGTTCTTAAACGTACATCTATTGGCCACCCTTGTAACCCCTGTTGGTACCCCTTCGAGTGGTAGCACATCAGACAACACCTATGTATGGATCGACCGAGATGTCCTGAAGCCCTCTTTAGATAAGTCTATCGGCCGTCGGACTGCTATAGTGTCACCGAGAACAACACTCGGGAAGATACTCTCTAGTACCTGGGTAGTCGGGTAGTACGGCTAAGGGTACAGTCTATCCTCCTTAGTTAGTGCTCGAGATATTGGGCCGAGTACTATTGATGGACCCCACACATATATCAGAGAGCTATAGCATAGGGAAAACTCTTGTCTGTAGAACCCTTGAATACCAAACCCTTGGGGAACATAAACAACAACATAAACAAATTAAACTGGTAAGATATATTGACACGCATCTGTGTTCGCGTTGCTAAGACTCATCTCTTCTCCCTTATCACATTCATCCATATCATTTTTCTGCAAATATTTTTGACCCCGCCCACTGCCTTTCCAGTTCACCCATCATCATGGCCCATACCCATAGCCACGAACTAGAGACTCGCTTCAACACCTTGCAATCTGGTTTACTTGAGACCCAACAAGAAGTGCAACAACTCAGTGCTACTATTGCCTCCCATGATGCCTCCATTAATGCCTCTGTAAATGTAGTTGTGCAGTCCGCAATGGCGGAAGTCAAACATGAACTGACCACCCAACTTGAATCTGTCTTTGTATCACTCTACACCAAACTCAAAATCCCTACAGATGACTCTTTTCCTGAGGCACATAAAAAGACTAAAGGTGAAACTTCTTCCCATTCCTTTCAACCCCATCACTTTCAAAGGGACATACGCCTTCCACGGGTGGATGTAACCAAATTTGATGGCTCAGAACCCACTGTTTGGTTTAGACAAATGGAACATTATTTCTCTCTCTACAAAATTACAGATGACTTGGCCAAACTCCGGTATGGTGTTCTCCATCTAGATCAAGAACGCTGGAAATGGTGGCAATGGAGAAAAACTTCCTGTCAAGGATATATTGCTTGAACCCAATTTGTTGCTGAGATTTATGAACGCTTTGACACTGACACCAACCATTTGGGCCATTTGAAAAAATTGAATCAATTCGGCACAGTCGAAGACTTCATAGCTGCATTTGAGCGTCTGGCTTTTCGAACAGAGGGCATGAATGATGCTTTCTTTCGAGAGTGTTTTATCAGTGGCTTCAAGGAGGATATTAGGGCCCATTTCCTCATGTCTTGACCTATGACTTGGGTGGAGGATACCAAAAAAGATAAAGAAGCACAACCAATTGTTTCCTCTCAAAACCGTAAGCCTTCCTTTATCCCGTGCCCTAAACCAATAAACCCCACTACTCCCTCTGCCCCATTAAAAATCCAAAAATTGACTAGGGATGAAATGTTTGAATGCCAACTCAAAGTCCTCTGTTATAATTGTGATGAAAAATATTTCCCAGACCACAAATGTAAGGAACATAAGCTCTTTATGGCCATCTCTGAGGATATTCAAGAAGAAGATGTTGACACTCCCCCTGTGCCCGAATCATCAAAAATATCTGACATAATACTTCCCTCCGACCATCCAAAAGTTGAACCGATTATTTACCTCAATGCTCTCACCGGCTTCTCTGCCACCCAAACCCTCAAGTTAATCGTTTACATCAAGCAACGAAAGGTTATCACTCTAGTTGATAGTGGCAGCACCCACACTTTTATTCATCGCCGCATTGCCCAAGAAACCCATTGCTACATCCATGATGTCAACAATTTCCAAATCATGATTGCCAATGATGGTTCTATGAAATGTGGAGGGCACTGTGAAAATGTGCGTCTCCAAATAGGTGACTACCACCTCAAATCCCATATGTTTTCTATTGACATGGGCAGTTGCGACAATGTGTTGGGCGCAGACTGGCTAAGGACTTTGGGTCCCATTCTCATGGATTTTCATAACTTAACCATGCAATTCGACCAAGGAGGCCACCAATATAAATTTCAAGGCATCACTGTTGGTTCACCTGAGATCATCAGTTCTCATCGCATGAAAAAACTTCTCAAAAAAGGTCATTTGGGTGTCATTGCCCAACTCCATGCCATACAAGCCACAGAGACACCACCAGTGCCCCAAGACCTCCAAGCCCTCCTTTCTAAAAATCAAACAATATTTTCCACTCCCCAAGGACTCCCCCCTTTCCGCGGTGTCCATGATTATTCCATTCCCCTTGTCCCAGGAAGCCTTCCCCCCAATATACGTCCATATCGCCACCCCTTTGCACAAAAAAATGAAATTGAAAAAATGGTCTAGGAACTCCTTACCGTCAGAGTCATCCATCCTAGTAGGAGACCTTAATCCTTTTTGTTCGTCATGGTACTGAAGAAAGAAGGTTATTGGAGAATGTGTCATGACTTCCGTGCTCTCAACAAACTAACCATCAAAGACAAATTTCCCATTCCTGTCATTGATGACCGTCTGGATGAATTGAGTGGCACCCAATTGTTTACCAAACTTGATCTTCGCTCGGGCTATCACCAAATACGCATGAAAGAGGCCGACATTCCCAAGACGGCCTTTCGCACTCATGAGGGCCACTATGAGTTTTTGGTCATTCCCTTTGGTTTGTGTAACACCCCCTCCACCTTCCAGAGCCTCATGAACCATGTCTTCCTCCCTTTTCTCCGTCATTTTGTCTTAGTTTTCTTTGATGATATCCTCATATATAGAAAAACATGGAAAAACCACCTTAATCATGTGGATCAAGTTCTCTGCCTACTCTCTCAGCACCAACTTTTCCTGATCGAGACCCAACTTTCACAAGCAATTTTTGGCAAGAATTGTTTAAGCTACAAGGCACACAATTGCATCTCAGCTCAACTTATCATCCCCAAACGGATGGTCAAACTGAAGTTGTCAACAAGTGTTTGGAAACATATCTGAGGTGATTTTCCTCTGGAAAAAAACACCAGTGGGCTCAATGGTTACCCCTCATCGAATGGTGGTACAACACTACATACAATACAACCACTCGCATGACTCCCTTTGAAGCAGTATATGGACAGAAGCCACCTTTAGTTCTCTCATACTTACCGGGTACGTTGAAGGTCCAGGCGGTTGACCAAACACTTACAGTTCGAGAGGACATCCTTCATACCCTTAAAGAGAACTTGGTCATGGCACAGAATCGAATGAAGCAACAAGCATATCAAGGTCGCTCTGAACGTCAATTTGCAGAAGGGGATCAGGTGTTTCTGAGACTGCAACCATATAAGCAAACTTCCCTCAAGGCCGAGCATTGTCAGAAGCTAGAACCCAAATTCTATTCCCCTTACACAGTTCTCAAGCGTGTGGGACAAGTCGCATATCAGTTATCTCTGCCCAGTTAGTCGAAGCTACATCCTGTTTTTCATGTTTCATGCTTGAAGAAGGTGATTGGAACTAGGTTCCAAATTCAAACCAACCTTCCATAGTTAGCTGAAGAAGGCTCCATTTGGCTACAGCCAGAAGTAGTTTTGGACCAGCGTGAGCATCACCTTCATCAGAGAACCATCAAGGAAGTGCTAGTACAGTGGAAAGACATGACTGCAGCAGATGCCACTTGGGAACCAGCTACCATTCTGTAGTAGTTTCCACATCTCAAGCCTTGAGGAAAAGGTTGTTTTTAAGGGGGTGGACATGTTAAGGTCCTAACCTGCACATAGGTAGATCAATTTATTCAGATGTAATAAAGGTCAAAATTAATAAGGCCTTTCAATAAAATAGAATAAGGCAGATGTAAGAAGACCTAATAGAATCTTTCGCTTCTAGAAGGATCTTCCTCTAGATTCTTCTCTTAATAGACATATTTAGTATAAATAAGAGGCGAGGGTATGAGAACCCTAGCTTGGAGATTATTGTAATAGAGCGCTACTCGACTAGAGGTTGCCCCCTCGAAGAGGCCTGTGAACATTGCTTTCTGAATCAAAGTGCTTTTCTATTGCTATTTCGTGTATCATTTCTGTGCATTGTGAAGATTATGTTGGATATTTCACTGTTATTCTGCCATTTCTAGCATTTTATTTATGTTCTGTATATTTTATATATCTGGTATCTTGCAAATCGACAACATTCAAATGAAAGCATATATCTTCTACAAGAAAACAATATCAAAACATTAACATGCTTATGCATTATCTTAATGATGATAAAAAATGATTTAATGCTTGAAACAAAAATCAAACTAATAAAATACAGATTGAGACAATGACTCCTTCAGATTGGGACCTCGGTCCTCAGAAGCACTGCTACTAAAAACTTAGCATATGAAAATGATGGAAATGTTCAAAACCTTTATTAATTTCATAATTGAGACAACATTTACAAAAACCATTTCTGCAGAGCAATTCTAAATTCTGAAAGCTTAGATACAATTCTTAGATTATCCTTTCTAGGATTCACTACCCTTTATATATTACAAAATATGGGTAAATTAAGCTATCCTGGGGATTGAGATATCCTCAGGATCGCTATTACTATTTATGAAGTTTACAAAATGGAGAACTAATATATTTTAACACTGCCTTATGCTCCATATCTTTAAACTCCAATAGCTTGTGCATCTTTGAAATATCTTCCGCTATCGTGAGTTTACCAAAATTTACCCATTCCTATACCAAAATCAAACAATTCCAACCATATTTTACAATTTATGAACTTCAACTCAATGATAGTTCTAGAAGATGTTTTAATCATTTCCTATCCTAGTGTATTCCTAAGTAAAAGAAAATTCAGTCAAGATGATATCATAAATCATGGAAATGAGGAGAATATATGTACCTTTTCATAACCCAACAACATCTCTCACCTCTAGGTCTACTTAGATGCTCAATTGGTTGTGTCCCAGTTAAATGGGGTTTACCATGTATATGGTCCTAATTTACACGGAACGATTCCTTAGGGTACGTCTCTTAGAAATTTGCTTTGATTACATTACGTATATCCATGTTCCTAGGATATTAAATCAAATAACAGATACTCTAGATAATCAAGTATTAGATTGGCATATTGCACACACATAAAAAGAAGAACATACATACACATGTGCATACATTTGTAAAGAAATGTGATCCACAATACATAAAATATGAAAATATATGTATCAAAAGTCTTAGAGTACATAGGTGGGCACGCACGCCTCAAAAATAATAATCTGGTATACATCACAGGGCTTATTCCCTAAAATATATATAAAGAGTGCCCTTGACACACAATGAGTCCATCCTATCTAAGCTCGGGGCCTACTATCCCTGTTGTAGTGAACGATGACGTTTTCCAAACATCGAAAGAGTTGGACCCAAGTTCGTGACACCCTAACTACATGAGGTTGCATCGATGGAGGGAGTTCCTCGATATCAACCATAGGAAGAACACGAGTGAGAGCGGCAAGGTTTTGCTCCACCCATATCAAAACTCTCTCAGCCTCTCTGGCTGGAGGTCCCCTTGCATCTGTTAGTCCGACGAATGTTGCTAGTACTGCGTCTGGTCAAGGATGTCGCCTATTCCTTGAGAATTTTGTTGGGTGGACTAGTCCCACATCTATACATAACATATACATAGTTTTCAAATACTCTGATACATACAAAAAATGATATATATAAAATAAACTAAAAATCAAATAAATTTAAAGAAACATGTACCTATCTCTCCTTGCTCCTTCCTGGGAGATATGGGCATGTCTGGATCCCTGGAAAAGTTGATTCCAACGTAGGGGTAGTCCTCTATCACTGGAATCTTATGTGCCCACTATTCAAAGAACTTTTCATCAAAGGCCTATATGGTCCTCCCTCCCCTTTGTCGTGGTAGCAATGTTTCCCATCTACACACTGCTGCTAAGGATGCCACATGCCCCCATATAGTCTCTCTAGGACTCAAACTGGGTACCCTCTCAAAAATGAATGCGCACAAAATGGTACCAAACCTGAAGTTCTTGTTGCTACGCTCTCGACACTCTGTAAGCTGCCTCTTCATGCAGTCAAGCATGGTTGTGCTCCAATCAAATATTCATGCATAGAGGAATTACATTGCACAATACATGTGCACCCAAGAAGCCTGGTGTAAATCCTTAGATCCATTGATCCACCCAATAAGCAGAATGATCACCTTCAATGATAGGTTGGTGATCTTATGGATGGGCACCTGAGAACCTACTTTCTCAGTGCTGGCCTCACAATGCATTTCGATGTAGTTAGCGATGTTGAAGGGCCCAGGGGGGAATGTATGCAAGTTGGATGGTTCCCCTCTCCTAGAGATGAAAGTCAATAAATATATTTCCTTAGTCATTGGATTCAAAGACTTCCCCTCAAGCATGAATGCATCTGTGTCTAGGTACTAGTAATCCACCAAGGAATTCAATAGCCTGGGTTGTGCCCTCATGAATGGACACCGGTATAACTTCTGAAACCCACATTGTTTCAGTGCGGTGAAATAAATAGGTTCCTCATTGACCAATATGCCGATTTCCTCATGTTCCCTATCCCTCCAGTGGACATACATCCTATTGCATGACAAGTTCAAGGGGGAGTTAACTCTTTCTTTTTTATTTTTCCGTACTTTTGAGGGTGTACGCAGGATGTCTTGGAAACAGTCGCGTTTGTACATTGGCAGACTATTATTTGACTGGGTACATATGTGGGTTGTACTTGGGCATCCCACGTACACATAGGGACACCCTTTTTTAAGAGGGCATGCCCCCCGAAAAATTAAAAACTATGCATAAAGTATTGAAATGCAAGAGGGATGAGTTTATACTTACTTGGCCCGAGTGGTAGTTTGTTTCGTCCTCTGAAGCTCTAGGAATCAACTCTTTTAGAAAAGGGGTCATTGTTTCCTTTTGGTTAATTTTCATGTTTCAATGGTGAAAATGAGTTGTCAGCTTTTATTTATAGACTTTTTTGGCCCTTTTTACCACTTTTTTGAACCTTTTTGTCATTTTTTCTGGCTTGAAAATCATTTAACTCAGTTCTTGAGTTTCTTATTGGATGTTATGATGCAATTTACCTTTTGGTTTGGTAAATTTTTTGGGAAATGGGTCATTTTTTAACGTCCTTTGGTAAAAGTCATATTTTCCAACATTTTGCATATAAGTTAGGATTCCACCTCCACTTTCTGCATCTCATTGTCGTTTCCACTTTTCCATAGGATCAATCCCACCAAATTAAAACAAAAAACCATCTTTGATGTTTTAGAAGTGTCGTGACTAGGTGGTAGAGCCTGCCTTTACATGGATGTTCTAGATAGATCCTTGTTTCATTTTGGTGTCCATGATGTCTCTAATGACTTTAGGCTCAGGAGTCCTTTTTAGTCCTGTCATGATTATGAGATTGAGCCTCATACATATGATGCATCATTACTCTTGGCCCGACCCTCAGGACTCCCAAAAATGAGCATACTTTGTTGTCTTTCAAGCTCGCTTTGACATCCGAAAGCAACATCTGACGAGACTGCAATTATGATTTTCAATCTTGCCTGGATTAATTGAGAAAAGTAACCTCTTGGAGTCCTCTTTAAGCCCTTTTTAGACTCTCTAAACATGAAAAGACTGTCGAGCGATCTTGTTGTCCTTCACGCTCGCCAAACTAAAACTTGAAGGCACATTTGTTCGACGGTATTTTACACCTTTTTCGGTCTAGATGGTCAATTTTACAAACAAAGGTATACTCTAGGATATTCGGTTCGCTAGAAGAGTATTCTTAGGTATAGGTTTAACCCTTTTTCAGGCCTGAGGGACTAAATTTATGAAAAAGGAACATTGTTCTTGGTTTTGGTTTATCACCGTTTTTGGGCCCTGGAGATTACTTAGGAAAAAGTAACCCACATGAAATCCATAGTTAATATCTTTTCAGACTCCCTAAAATTGAAAAGATCACCAAGTGATCTTACGCCTTCACACTTGTTAAAATTGGTCCACAAGAACATCTATTGGCATGAGTTTACCCCTTTTTCCGGCCTATAGATTCTGGAGGAAAAAGCTACTCCTTGGAAGATTTGTCTCGCCGGGAGAGTTCTCCTCAGTAAATTTTATAATTTTTCAAGCTAAGGAAACTAAATCTAGAAAAAGGTTGTAATTCCATAGTTAAGCTCTTTTGAGACTCCTTAAAATTGAAAATATTGTTGAGTGATCTTGTCTTTATAACACTCGCTAAAATGGTTTTGAATAGACATCTTTTCGGTGCTAGTTTATCCCTTTTTCAAAACAGTTAGACTATTTTCAAAAAATTTACCTCAGTTGAGTCTTCTTTTACATTTTTCCAGACTCTCTAAATGTGAAAAAACTACCAAGAATACCTTCTTTGAGCTCGTGAAAAGTACATTGAAGGGGGTTTTATCATGTCTTGATAATCACATTTTCATATTTGCATCTTTGGCCTAATGTCGACGCCATGTTTCTCTCAACTAAACCTTTGAAGCATGCCTTATACGCAATCCTTGTAGCACTTTGCCTCTACGACCTGACACCTTAACCCATGGAGGAATTTTCCCCGAGTGTCCTTTTCCTGCACATGTCTCCTTGTTATGAATATTAGTATGTTCCTTGTGCTTGGAACTGGTATGCTTGTGACACTCATTCCTCCTTTGTAATTTAGCATTCTTTTATTCTTTTTCAAGCTCTTTAAAAAGTTGAAAAATACAAAAACAAAATCCAAAAACCCAAAAAGAGGGGACACAACATATATATTCTTTTTTGGGACCACAATGAGTATCCCTTGGACAAGGCACGTCCTTCAATTTGTTCATCAAGATTTGGAATCTAATATGACCTTAGGAAGTTGTTCTTGCTACATAGAGATGTGTCCTCCTCTGTTTGGTTACTCTTCCAAACACATGGATAGTTTGTGTTGCCTCGTGCATCATGAACTTATGTTGATGTGATGTTTCCTGACTCTAATCATCTTTCGTTCTCTTGTCCAAGGGGAGTTTCACCCATCCTAAGTCAACCTTTCTGCAGTTTGTCTCTTGACCTCATGCCCAACCATCCCAAAAGTCCAATCAAGTCCTTGTTCGAAATCAATGAAGTTCTCTGCCTCATCATCGAGATCCTCTTGTCTTTTCTCGACGACCCGTCGAACACCTCTGGCTAGTGAATTCATACAATCACATTATACTCCTACCGAATTATTGAAGATATTGAAGTTGTTTCTCGAGCTCTGAATACCTCATCTCCAACCATCAGGCATTATTGGCTTCTTGAAGATGGATACTATACTTGTATATCTTTGATTTTGAGATGTACATTCATTGTGTATTGCTCTCATATACACTTTATATAGTTATATGATATGGATCTGCAGTCTATTTGATTGGAAACCATGATTTATTTCATCTTGAGCATGGGTATGCCCACCTCAGAGAGACAATTGTTATTTTGCAGATGGAACCTCCCGAACTCTGGTCCCGAGCTCATAAGTTTCGTACATTGGTGAAGATTTTTTAATGTATTTCGGCCATCAGATGATCTTATGACCTCACAAATTAGGGGGAATATGCTATAACCCTAAATTTATCTACAGATGCATACTTGGCATTTGGCCCTCTTACTTGCTTTTTTTTCCAAGCCATCACTGAGTTGCTCTTCTTAAAAACTCATTTTTTGAAGATGTACGTGCCCTACACCAATACTCCCCACGTACATATGCTTGTTATACCACTACATCCTGCATAAATATTCATGTTTCACAACTACAAGTAGCGTATACTTGCAAAAGTTGCAAGAATTAAAAAGTTGCAAGGAATTCGTTGAGATTACGGGCTATTGGGTAGTTTCCCAACTAATACACCACCTATATCCCGTCACCCAACCAAATAACCATCCTTTTGTCATATAAAAGGAGGTTTTGGGGTCTAATTCGACATGTAGACATAAGAATAGTGAAACTCTACCTGTTTCACATCCCATCCTTACCCCAAGCATTTGCAACCTTGTTGTGAGAATTGCCTCAGAATTCCTCATTTTTTCCTTTTTCCTCCATCAGAACCCATTCCATTTCCCAAGAAGAATTTTGAGAGGAGAAAGATACAAGGAGGTGCACTTGGAGCTTCATGAAGAGTATCTAGGACCAGGTTCGAGGAGAAGTAGTCGACTTTGGTTGTAAGTGATCATTGTATTATCAATAAAAGAAGTATTTTTCTTGTCCCAAAACATGATGTGTCGAATGTTTGCATTTGATTTATGTTTTTAATCTAACGTATAACCCTTATTTATGTATGAAATGTATTCTTGTATCTTTTTGTTTGTTTGTCTTTGAATGCAGGACAAACTTGGGAGTAGGTTTGCAATTAGATAAGCTATTAAGCGTGAGAGAATCAACACCAGATGCAGAGTAAAGGTACAATTATCAGATCCTTCTCATTTTTATTTTCTTGCATAAGTCTGGGGTATGTTTTGGGTAGTTAGATAAGTAGGATACTTTTAAACGGTTATTGATCTTCTACATTGTAAACCCTGTAGCCATAAGGGGGTTTTTGACGCTAGCAATGCCAGACTAACATGTGGTTCACCTTACTAAACTAAACACTACAAATCCATTTGCTATAAGAGTATTTGACCTATATTACCGTTGGTTAATTAATTATAACTTTATAGTTATCCAAATTCAAATCATGATCAAAGTCCCATAGGATGGTTAATTAAATCTTACGTTCAACAAATTCAGATAAATTGGGTCAAATCCGATTATTACCATTGTTCTTTTTCGAGACTATCTTATGGTTCAAGAAAGGGATCGCACTAGGCCTGCACTACACCAATCCTCAACATGGTTGTATTCAATTTCAAATGGTGATGAAATTCGACAAAGTCTCATATCACAGTTAATTAAATCTTACGTTCAACAAATTCCTATAAATTGGGTCAAATTCAATCCAATTTGAAAAAATCCTATATTTCCTTTGGTTTTTTTTTTCACTAACTAGCCTATGGTTTAAAAAACCACAACTCAAGGATATCCCTATGGTTTAAGAAATCACAACCCAAATAAATCTAAACTATCAAAATAGCCTATGAATAGGAGCCAACCTGGACTACACTAACACTTAACATGGTCGTATTCAATTTCAAATCATAATCAAATTTGAAAAAGTACACCTATCTTACAAAACAAAACCCTTGAAATCCATTATTATTGCTAGCGAGATTTTGCCTACAGTTGGATAATTAATTCTAATTTTACAGTTGGTTAATTAATTCTAATTCTACCCGTATTCAATTTCAAATCGAGATCATATTTGACAAAGTCCCATATGACGGTTAATTAAATGTTACGGTCAACAAATATGGCTAATTAAATATTACATTCAACAAACATGGTTAATTAAATATTACCTCCAACAAAGTCAGCTCCGAGCTCTAACTACTGAGGGAAAATCACAACAATGAATAGTCAGCAAACACACATCAAAGACATTAACGAACCTGCAAACCCATGAAAAAAAGGGAAACTCTAACTTAAACAGATACCTTGTACGAACCTTATATGGAGTTAAGGTGGAGGAAAAAAAACAACATAGATCTCTGACTAAGAATATAAGAGTTTGAAGGAAAAACCAGAAAGGATGAAAGGTTCTATTAAACATCAGGTATCTGTAAATTAGATCTCCAATCATGGCCAAAAGGTTTTGGGAGGATGGTAGAATAATGGAGGTAGACTCGGGCTCGAAATTTGTTTTTCATCTTCAAACTAATCTAAATTTCAGTTCAAAAGAAAACATCCCTAATAGTGGATTGTGTTAAATTTGGTAGCATCGACGACCATTATCCAATGAGAGGCCATATGGGCCACCCTGGGGCTAGCCAGGGATATTTGGAGAATCAACCAGTCTTGTGAGGTATTGACAAAAGACGGGGGGAACATACAACCTCTGTGAGTCAAACCAAAATTTAGGATGAATGAGATGCTATGTGAGTTTAATGCAAAAGTCAGGGGGAATGTACAACCTCTGTGAGCCTAAACAGTCTAGTGCAAAAGTCAGGGGGAATGTACAACCTCTGTGAGCATAGACAGACTAGTGCAAAAGTTAGGGGAAACATACAATCTCTATAAGCCTAGTCAAACCTTGTGAGCCATGAGCAAAATTCAAGGCATCTAGCAAAAGTTAGGTTGAATATAAAATTCCTATGAGCTAGAAACAAATGATATTCCTAATATTGCAAATCATGTAATTGTATTGATCTAGTGTGTTGGCACATGTAAACATTATCCACCATGAAGATAATTTTGAATTTCCTTGTCAAGAGTTGTAACTAAAGTCTTGAGTCTAGTTCTATGTTAGAACTAAAGTGTAATGTTGAGTTGCAACTAAAGTCTTGAGTCTAGTTCTATTTTATAACTAAAGTGTAATGTTGAGTTGCAACTAAAGTCTCGAGTCTAGTTCTACTTTAGAACTAAAGTGTAATGTTGAGTTGCAACTAAAGTCTTAAGTCTAGTTCTAATTTCAAACTAAATCATGTTAGTCTCAAGTCTAGTTCTAAGTTCAAACTAAAGTGTAATGTTGAGTTGTAACCAATCTCAAGTCTATTTCTAAGTTCGAACTAAAGTGTAAAGCTGAGTTGTAACCAGTATCAAGTCTAGTTCTAAGTTCGAACTAAACCATGAAGTTGAGTTATTTTTAATGCATGCAATTAGGTTACTATTTCGAGCTTCCCCTCTTCCCCTCTCTAGCCTATATAAGAAGAGGTCAAACCCTCTCTGCAACACAGTTTTCATATGTAGGTTGAGGGTGAAGCAATAGAAGAGCACATCATTGATAAAGAGGCCGCATATCAAAGGTGTATTTCAACAAGGTCTTGTAAGTCTTTGTCAGGTCAGAGTCATATTGGCAAGCTCTTTGAGAGCAGAACATTCATGGTGGATATTTGTAAGAGATCTTACATTATTAGTGCAATAAAGGAATATTGTTTTCTAGGGATTTTCTCTCTGTATAGGGTTTCCCTAGGGTATATGTGTTGTCGATATGGATGTTTACTTATATACATAATTATTTCTATTCAATTATGATTTGGAATTGTTGAAGTATATTAAGATGGAATCAAAGTATTGAAGAAAATAAAAGAATTAATCCGCATAAGAAATCAAGCTCATAATTTAACATGGTATTAGAGATTAGGGTGTGTTAAAGGTGTTGAAGTGCAGCGGCAGGTACACACAAATCCAAGCAATCTTGATTAAGTTTCCAGTGTGAGGACCATGGCATCCTCCATTTCAGTCAGGGTCGAAGATAGGCTCGAATTTGCTACCAACTTTAATGTGTGGAAGCTCCGTATAACAAATATCTTGCAAGAGCATGATCTTGAGAAGTATGTGACCACAGTGGTGGAGGAACCAATGAATAATGAAGGAAGAACGGATTTTAGGAAGAGTCAAGAAAAGTCCAAGCGAATCATCTTTGACTCAATCAAAGAAAAAATAATTACTGCAATGAATTTGTTGATGACTGTCAAGGAATGTATGGATACCTTGGTGAATCTGTATGAGAAATAGGCTCCAAGTCATAAGAGGACACTTAAGCACAAGCTTAAGTATTTGAGGATGCATAAAGGTGAATTAGTGGAATCTTTCTATTTCAGGATATCTCAGATCAGAGATAAGATTTTGGTCATAGGGGTGATAGTGGACGATGATGATTTAGTGTAGGCCATTTTTGATGGTCTTCCTTCTTCATGGGAGACCTTTTTATCCAGTGTAAGTTGGAGAGAGATTCAACCAACGTTTGAGAGGTTATTGCATGATTGCCTCTAGGAAGAGAGTCACACAGCTACCAGGAGCGAGCCAATGAACGAAGATCACTCAGACTTAGCATCAAGATTCAAGGGAAAGAATAAAGGTACTTTCCATAAAGGATCTCAGTGGAATCCAAAAACCAAAGGTACATTCAAAGGAAAGAATATTGATGCATCTAAGATTAAATTATTTAGTTTTAATAAGTCAGGTCATTTTGCTAAAGATTTTTGGTTTAGAAAGAAATATCCTAGGAAAGGGAAACATCATGCCTCAACTGCTAAGGATGATAAATCCAAAAGAAATTATAAAAGTCCTTCTAATGAGAAAGAAAATAGGAAAGAATATTATTTGGTTTCTAACTTATCTAGTTTATTTTCCACGGGGATGAAAACTTGGTTAGTAGACAGTGGTGCATCAAAGCACATGACAGGGTATAAGGAGATTCTCTCGGATTTCGAGACAAAATCTTTTGCAGAGCAGGTGGAGCTTGGGGATGAAAAATGTTACAAGATAGAGGTAGTAGGCTCTATCTCCTTCAGATTGGAATATGGGGCTAGACTTCATGTTGATGAAGTATTATATGTTCCAGGGCTCAAAAAGAATCTACTATTAGTTGACACCCTTGAGGAAAAAAAATATTGGGTGATCTTCAAGGACATGAAGACACTACTATGGTATAAAGGTAGCCACTTAAGTACAAAATAACCCATTGGAACTCGCAGTGGAGGACTGTTTGTCGTGTCAAGACAGTCAGTTCAGGCATTGGCTCATGATGTCACTAGCTCCAACGAATTGTGGCACATAAGAATTGGAAATCTTCATTCCAAATATCTTCCATATCTACAGAACATGGTATGTGGCATGCCTTCTATTTCTCTTAGTAAAAATGAAATTTGTAAAGGATGCATGCTAGGTAAAAATATAAAGAAAGCATTTCCTAGTACTAACAACAGATCTTAGGGCATCTTAGATCTAGTTCATTCTAATGTATGTGGTCCCATGTCATCTCCCTCACTTAGTGGTTGTTTTTATTATGTCATTTTTATTGACGATTAATCAAGAAAATGTTGGATATATTTTCTTAAAGCTAAAAGTGACACATTTGATAAATTCAAAGAATATAAAGCCTTTATTGAAAAGAAGACATCGAAACACATCAGAAACCTTAGAAAAGACAATGGAGGAGAGTTTGAGTCTCTTCAGTTTGAGGATTTTTGCAAGTCAGTAGGAATCAAGAGACAGTTGATCGTGCCATATAACCCTCAGAAAAATGGTGTTGTTGAGAGGAAAAACAAGACTATTTGTGAGGCAACAAAAGCAATGATGTTTGACAAGGATCTGCCAAATTATTTATGGGAAGAAGATACCTCCACTGCTGTGTATATTCATAACAGGTATCCACATGCTATTTTGAAGGACAAGACTCCCGAAGAAGTCTTCTCAGGGATCAAACTTGAAGTAGGGCATCTAAGGATATTTGGATGTCCTGTGTATATTCATGTCCCTAAGGAAAAGAGCACAAAGATGTATTAGGCAAGAAACAGGTGTTTGTGGGGTACAGTGAGAAATCCAAGAATTATAGGATTTATGTACCAGGTTAGAGGAAAATACATGTAAGAAGAGGTGTGACTTTCCATGAGGAATCCACATCTAAGAAATCCAGAGAGCTTCAACAGGATTTAGAAGTAATTCAACCAGCTTCACCCTCTTCTGAAAATGAAGAGTCAGATGATCCGAGGGAGGAACCTCATAAAGGGACAAGTAATGAGTCCCTAGAACCTAATGAAGTGTTATAAATAACTCTTGAATAACCTCCAGCCAAAAGGAAGCTAGGGTGGCTTAAAGAAATAGTGTGGGAAGCAGAAATGATAGGTCTCCCAAAGGAACTTCCAGGGAAAGGAAGAGGCCTCATAGGTTTAGAGGCTATGTTGCACTAATGAGAAACATTAGTGATGTATAACCTTATTCATTTGAAGAAGCAAATAAATTACAAGTATGGAAGGATTTCATTCTTGAGGACTACAGGTCTATTATAAAGAACAATGTTTGGGACATTGTGCCAAGGCCAAAAGAGAAATCAATGGTTTCCTCCAAATGGATCTATAAGATCAAACATGTAGCTAATGGAAGTGTGGAAAATTTCAAAGAAATATTTGTAGCTAGAGGCTTCAATCAGAAAGAAAGAATCGACTACGAAAAGACTTTTTCTCCTGTAGCCAGGCATACCTCCATTCGAGCTATTATTTCTTTAGCTTCCGTACTTGGTTGGAAGCTATATCAGATGGATGTAAAAACAACATTCTTGAATGGAAATATTGAGCATGAGGACTTTGTGGGACAACCATATGGTTTTATATTTCAGAACAAAGGCACTCATGTATACAAGCTAAGGAAGGCCTTATATGGTCTTAAGCAGGCTCCCAGAGTTTGGTATGACAAGATTGATGGCTTTCTTAAAAGATCAGGCTTTTAGAAAAGTGATGCTGATGCAAATATATACTTCAAGGTAAGATGTAATCAACCTGTTATACTAATCCTATATGTTGTTGATCACTTTCTAATAGGAGATGAAGGGATAATAGCCTAGTGTAAGAGGGAGCTAACCTCAGAATTTGAGATGAAAGACTTAGGCTTGATGCATTACTTCCTAGGATTGGAAGTGTGGCAAAGACAGGGAGAGATATTTCCGGCACAAGGAAAATACACAGTGGATGTACTAAAGAGGTTTAGTATGATGGATTGCAAATCCATGTCTACTCTGATGGTTACAAACCAGAGGAAGTTGCATGATTCTGATACAAGTTCACATTTGGAGGATCCCACCATGTATAGGCATATGATTGGATCATTGATGTACATGATCCACACTAGGCCAGATATATGCTATGCATTGATTGCAATCAGTAAATTCATGACTGAACCGAGACAAATACATTGGGTGGAAACAAAGCACATCTTGAGATATCTCAAAGGGACCATTAATTATGGTCTGAGATATACATCCAATGGTGCTTTATTTCTGCATCGGTATGCAGATGATGACTGGGCAGGAAGCCCAGTGGATTAGAAGAGTACTTCCAGATACTACTTCAGTTTAGGATCCACTATGATCTCTTGGTCAAGCCGTAAACAGGGATCCATTACACATAGTACAACAAAGGCTAAGTACATTGCAACAAGTGATGCTAGCAAGGAAGAAGTATGGCTTAGAAAATTGATTTCTAGGTTGTTTGGTGACAATCTTGAGACGATGGTGGTTCACTGTGATAATCAAAGTTGCATAAAATTGAAAGAGAAACCAGTATTTCACGACAGGTCAAAACATATTGACATGAGATACCACTACATATGAAACTTGGTCCAGATAAAAACTGTAAAGTTACAGTACATAGCCACGAGCGAGCAGGTAGGTGATATCCTGACCAAGCCTCCGACCTTGAGACAGTTTATGTAGATGAGAGGCAAGCTTGGTGTGGCTGAGAATGACTCCCTTGCTGAGAGGGAGTGTTAAATTTGGCAGCATCGACAACCATTCTCCAAAGACAGGCCATATGGGCCACCCTAGGGCTAGCCAGGGAGATTTGGAGAATCAACCAGTCTTGTGAGGTATTGAAAAAAGCCAGGGGGAATGTACAACCTTTGTGAGTCAAACCAAAAGTCAATATGAATGAGATGCAATTTGATTCTAATGAAAAAGTCATGGGGAATGTACAACCTCTATGAGAATAAACAGTCTAGTGCAGAAGTTAGGGGGAGCGTACAACCTATGTGAGCATAGACAGACTAGTGAAAAATTTAGTGGGAACATACAACCTCTGTAAGCCTAGTAAAACCTTGTGAGACATCAACAAAATTCAAGGCATCTAGAAAAATTTAGGTTGAATATAAAATTCCCATGAGCTAGAAACAAACGATATTCCTAATATTGCAAATCATGTAATTGTATTGATCTAGTGTGTTGGCACGTGTAAACATTATCCACCATGAAGAGAATTTCGAATTGCCTTGTCATGAGTTGTAACTAAAGTCTTGAGTCTAGTTCTATGTTAGAACTAAAGTGTAATGTTGAGTTGCAACTAAAGTCTTGAGTCTAGTTCTATTTTAGTAATGTTGAGTTGCAACTAAAGTCTTGAGTCTAGTTCTATTTTAGAACCAAAGTGTAATGTTGAGTTGCAACTAAAGTCTTGAGTCTAGTTGTACTTTATAACTAAAGTGTAATGTGGAGTTGCAAATAATGTCTTAAGTCTAGTTCTAAGTTTGAACTAAAGCATGTCCGTCTCAAATCTAGTTCTAAGTTTGAACTAAAGTGTAATGCTAAGTTGTAACCAATCTCAAGTCTAGTTCTAGGTTCGAGCTAAACTGTAAAGATTATTTGTAACCAATATCAAGTCTAGTTCTAAGTTTGAACTAAAGAATGAATATGAGTTATGTTTAATGCATGCAATCAGGTTACTATTTCGAGCTTCCCCTCTTCCCCTCTTCAGCCTGTATAAGAGGAGGTTGAACCCTCTCTTCAACACAGATCTGCAACACAATTTTCATATGCAGGTTGAGGGTGAAGAAATAGAGGAGCACATCAGTGATAAAGAAGAAACATATCAAAGGTGTATTTCAGGAAGGTCTTGTAAGTATTTGTCAGGTCAGAGTCATCTTGGCAAGCTCTTTGAGATCTGAACATTCATGGTGGATATTTGTAAGAGATCTTACATTATTAATGCAATAAAGGAATATTGTTTGTTGGGGTTTTTCTCCTTGTACACGGTTTCCCCAAGGTATATGTGTTGTTGATATGCATGTTTACTTATCTACATAATTATTTCTATTAGATTATGATTTGGAATTGTTAAAGTATATTAAGATGGAATCAAATTACTGAAGAAAATAAAAGAATTAATTCGCATAATAAATCAAGCTCATAATTTAACAGATTGAACGGTAACATTGACGACGCCAAGGATGATAAGGAGTTTTCGGTGGAGGGTGGGGATATGGATACCTAAAGGTCGTGCGGAAGGAACAAACCCAAGAATCCTCTAACTAGAATTTGTGAGATAACAGACACGATGAAAAGTCCTGTATTGGAGGTCCCCAGTGGCTTCGACATCATAGATATACTGAAAAATTTCATGCACACTTTCCATCTCAGAGTTGTTGTTATAGGTGGGAGAGGGTATGTCACCAACATTAACCTGAGGAGTTTGATCACTATAGGATGGATTGTAGATCATACTGGGGTGTTTGAAATTGTATCCCTGACCGGAGCATTCCCATGCGATGCTCATACCCAAGGTGGTACAAGACTCAAAGTTAGTCTAACAGATGCGTGGGATAATTACGTGAGAGGGATAGTGGGAATCCTAATGGTGTATGATGAGTCACATGTTATTGTTGGTGTAGTCATGGAAATCAACTCGGAGGAGTTCAATGTTCAACCGATGCAACTTCTTGGACTCTTCCTTCCTCCAGCTGCAATGGCCGCACAACAACACTTTCAAACACCAATGACAGTGCAACAATAGGTAGACATCCAATCATCCATGCTGATGACAATGAAACAACAAGTAGGAATCCAATCACCATCCCATTGTCGGAAGGACCACCAAGGGTGGTGCTGCCACCACCATCGCCTAGATTATCTCTCATTTTGTGCTCTTTAGAGGCTATTAATGAGACATTAAAGGGACATTAGTCAGCTAATGTTGAAATGGAACCCCCACCATCTGGAGTGGTTAACCCTAAAGTGGCAAGGAAATCCGAGGGAGAGCCTCCACCAGGGAATATCAAAAGTGAACTACAGAAGATCAAACTCCCATAGTTTCTTCGGGGTCATGCAAGTGAATGTGCAGAATCATGGTTGGAAGGAAAGACATGATGTTTCTCCTTAAGAGACTATGCTTCCACATATAAGGAGAAGATTGCAATCTGTCATTTGAGGGACAATGCCTTGAACTATTGGGGTGACCTAGAGAGGCAGTTGCACCTTACCCCAGATATCATCTCATGGGAGATTTTTGAGGAAAGGTTTCAAAGGAAATATTTCCTTGCATACTACGTGGAAAATTAGGTAGGAGCATTTCATGCTCTAGTTCATGGAAATAGGACCATGGAAGAATATGAGATTTGGTTCATGCAGTTAGTAAAATATGTATCGTACATGGATATCGATCAATGACAAGAAGAACATTTTGTGTATGGGTTAAACCCTAAGATAAGGGTCATGGTACGGATGTGGAAACCATCATGAGTAGATGAAGGAGTTTAAAATGAATGCTACATGAAGGAGCATATGTGCTTAAAAAGAGGTATGAGATCAACATTTCCACAACATAATGGATTCATGGGGAAGGCCCCTAGGACCTTCTCCATGGGAGGAATCTCTAATCCACCTCCTTATGAAAATAGAGTCGCACTGTGAGAAGTTTCTACATGTATTTCAATGGCAGCGAGTGCAACATCCCACTCATCAGCAACGACACAGGAAGGTCGACAACCTTCTTAGGGAGAAACAAGTATGGGAAGGGTCTCTAGGTGAAGGAACTCGTTTCAGAGGCCTTTATAGAGAAGCACCCAGGTTCCACATGGGGTTACTTGTTGGGGGTGTGGAGGAACCATTACCACCGTGATTTTCCATAGTCACAAGCATGCTTTATGCATAGAGAAGGAAAGGCCCTACTGGGACAAGCAAGTAGTAGCCACCATATTTATGTAGTGGTTAAAAACTGCCAAGACGAGAATCAATCCAATGTGGTCGATTCGTCAGGTATGCTAAATCATGTTAATGTTAAAATTTTATTTGATTCTAGTGCTACATATAGTTTCATTTCACCCTGTGAATTAGAAACGTGTGGGTTGGAAACCTACGAGAACGATGAATTTAAACAAGTTGATGTGGATTTGGGGGAAAAACAAGTGGTAGGAATTAGTGTCGATAATTGTCCAGTAGACCTGGGAGTGTGTACTACTAGGTTGAAGGTGCACCTCACTACTCTAGGGAGGTATGGCCTAATCATTGGAATGGAATGGTTAGAATCCCATCGAGCTTTGGTAGATTGTTTCACGAATAGAGTGCTTTGTGTTGATGATGAAGGGAGGTCAGTAGAGATCCACGGTGTATGGAGGAAGGTGTCTCTACGCTTTGTCTCGACCATGAAGGTTAAGTGTTGCATGAGGAAATGTTGTTGTTTATATATAGTGGAATCAATTAATGAAGGGAAAGGACCCTCCTTGGATCAGTATCCAGTATTTTCGGAGTTTAAGGATGTTTTTTCGAAAGAGTTGTGAGGATCACCTCCTGAGAGGGAGATTAATTTTACCATTAAGATAAAACCTAGTGTTGAGACAATTTCCAAGACTCCGTATAGGATGACAGTGCCATAACTTTGTGAGTTGCAGATGTAGTTGAAAGAACTAGTTGACTTAGGGATAATAAGTCTTAGTGTCTCACCTTGGGGTGCACTAGTAATTTTTGTGAAGAAGAAGGATGGTTCCTTATGACTGTGTATAGATTACAAGGAATTGAATCATGCTACAGTGAAAAATAGGTACCCAATGCCACAGATAGATGATCTCTTTGATTATATGAAAGGAGAAGCAATGTTCTCAAAAATTGATATACGATCAGGGTATCACTAGTTAAAGATTACGGAAGGTGATATTCCTAAAACTAAATTTTGAACTCGGTTTGGGCATTATGAGTTCATTGTAGTACCATTTGGTTTGACCAATGCACCAATAGTATTCATGAGCCTCATCAATGGTGTATTCTGAAAGTACTTAGACCACCTTGTACAAGTCTTTCTTGATGATATTCTCATCTATTCCAAGAATGAAAGAGAGCATGAGGAACACTTGTGGATGGTGTTGTCATGCCTTAGAGAGAACAAATTGTATGGCAAGTTGTTGAAGTGTTCTTTTATCTAGAAATAAATTCACTGCTTAGGTCATATCATTTACAGTGAAGGAATCTATGTGGACCCCGAAAAGGTAAAGGCCATTATGGAATGGCCAGTGCTGAAAAATGCTCATGAGGTAAGAAGCATCATGGGGATAGCGAGTTATTATCAGAGGTTTTTGGAATGGTTCTGTTATCACCCTATAATTTAGGGGATCAACTGGTGATTGAGATATTATCTGTTTCTAGTATTTTTGTTGACAAATGATTTTTCATTCTGCAAATAATTTGAGAAAAGAAAAAAGAAAAGAAAAAGAAAAGAAAAGAAAAGAAAAAGAAAAAGAAAAGAAAAAAGAAAAAGAAGAAAAAGAAAAGAGGGCATAAAAGAATTGAAATGAAAGCCCCATGCAACTATAGTAACTTGGCCACACCTTTCAAGCATGGCCAAGTTCTTTTTAAATTTAATGTTGGTAGGGTAGTGAATAAATCTGAACATACTGTCTAATCCTAGTCAATAGCCCTTAGGTTAGATTAGTGAATAAATCTGACCAGACTGTCCAATCCTGGTCAGATAGCCCCTAGGTAGAGTAATTTCTCAACTAACTTTTTAATCTGGGTTAACTGTCATAGGAAGATAGGTTAGCATGTAGGTTAGTTGCTTTATGGATCCATTCCAATAAAACCAGCTTGATGTTATGTTTGCACCATGTTTCGAATGCTTAAAAGATGGCTTGGTCGAAATCCCTTGGTGGTGTCTTTTTGAAATTTGGGGAAAATACCCATAAAACACACTTATCCTAAGTTTTTCCCAATTCATGTTTCTCCACTCCCGATTTTATGTTCCATGCACTTTTCAATGATCCAGATCGTGGCGCCCAGATCTACGGCGCACAGAGCATTCCGGACCCCCCCGACCGTTTTTCATTTACCCGGGGGGGGTCCAGAATCGGTAATAACATTGCCGCACATATGGACGGCCCAGGGAAGGGCACTTAAATCAATGTTCCACAATGGATTCCGGACCCCCCCATCCGTTCTACCTTTAATGGAAGGGGGGGGTCCAGAATGAGAGATAAAAGGCGCACTAAGATCTGCGGCCAGGAAACGGGCGCACAGATCAATGGTTTAAGATGGCTTTCGGACCCCCCCTGATGTTCTGCTTTTAACCAAAGGGGGGGGGGGTCCGGAATTGTTATTCTCCTATGTCGGGCCCCTAGTCATACGTGGCGTCAGCCTATTGGTCCTGAAGTCAAATCCCCATCTGCTATCTGACAGCCCCCGTCACTCATGGGCGTCATCCTCCACCGAGTCCACTTGTTCCACTTGTTCCTGAGTTATGTCTCATCTCATAACTGCTGTTAATCCATGCTGTCAGTCCTTTTTCCATTTTCACTCATGACCGACCCCCTATTGCGACTTTTACCTCCAATCCCTAGCCTCCACGTCACCCATCCGTATGTTTTGGCCACCGTCACCGACCATCTCACCCCCAAGTGGCCCGTTGTCCATTTATTATGGGATAATCTACCCGTTATCCTGCTGACCTATCTCCCACACCCAACCGACCCCAGTTTTAAATAAAAGTACCATTTTCCCCCATTTTTGTTGTTCACTCGTCGCACCAGAAAACCCATAGCTTTCTTATCCATTACATCCCGTCACCTTCATCCATAGTCAGTCGACCCCACTAACATCGTGTTTATTACATGTACTGTCGCAGAGATGGTGCCAAAGACAAGACCAACGAAAGGGAAAGAGAATCCTTTTCTTCCTCCTCCTGTTGACCTAGACAAAATCCCATTGGTCGATAAGGACATATTGATTGTTGATACCAAGTGTGAATTTGATTTTTTGGACCTCCAATCATGGCTTCGGGAGGTGTTCCTGGACCAGAGCGATGAAATTGGACTCTGGGAGTCCAATTTTCCCATGTACCTGTTTCCCCAGATCCACCACTTCCCTGAATTCGCCCTCAAATGCCAAGCACATTATATTCCCAACCAGAGGGCCATCGTCTCCTCATCTGGAGATGTACTATTCTTCATCACTCCTGAAGACATTAACCAAATGATGCAAATTCCCTGTGCTGATTCCATTTCTCCTTTCAGCCTAGAGATCCTTACGGAGTTGTATCAAAAAATGACTTTTCCCCGGAGAGCTCAAATATTCAAGTTGTTCCTTCCCACCTCCGCTGAACTCCCTTCCACTAATCCACCCTACCCGTCATCCATGTTCTCCACCAAGGGAAACCAAGTCATCTCCTCTCTTTGTGCCCTGTTAGGTTACTATTCCGACCAGTGGGTAGATGAGTCCATCTTGGGTTTTCTATCCATTTTCTCCAATGATGAAAAACCTACAACACAGTTTGATTTCAGTACCTTCTTGGCCGACAATATTCATGAACAGTTCGTGAAATTTGGCATGGAGGGCATGTTTAGATATTCATCCATATTGGCCTACATGTTTGTTTTCTATCAAGCCAATAAATTCAGTTTTTCTATGCAGAAAATGGACGCAGATGGAAGGCCTCAACCAGTCACAGAATGGACCTCTTTATTGAAGCGTAACTCTACAGAATACGACTTCAAAGAATTCATTGATCTGTTTTATCACCTTGTGGTAAGCATGTTGAGTGGCAGTCCTGAGCGACGAATAAATAATGAAGCCCAGAGAATTATGCATCTCTCGGACCACGCAAAGACAGGGGACTGGTACCTGTATCAAAACCACACCGAGATCAGAGTCTTCGAGTGTGAATTGGCACCCTATAAGCTTCCAAAGTACGTGTCGGTAAGAATATTTGCGTTAGAGTATATCAGGCAGATCATGAACTCAGATGACATCCACTTTGTATCCTTGAAGACAAAACAACAGTTGCGGATCAAGGGGAAAATTGGCTCCTTCATTTACAACAGTCGAGGCGCCGGGGAAGAAGCTGATAGAATGTTGAGAGAAATGAAACTCTGTACGAGTTTCCCATGGCACTATGATCCTTGCGGGATCATTTCAGAAATGCAGGTAAAAAATAAAAATATTCCGTATGTTCACGAGTCCAAGCCCAAGATCAAAAAATTTGCCAATCAGACTGTGTGGGTGCCTGACACCTTGATCGAAGTGGAAAAATAGGTTCCCCCGATGAATGTGCCACCAAATACCATGCCACAGGTCCCTAAGTAAAAAAGGGCTCGACAAGAGTCGTCTCCGCCTGTAACGGAGGTATCATCGGAAGAGTTCAAGTTGCACACTAAGAGGCCCAAGAAAGTTTCAGTACTGGGTACGAAAGTTGAACAAGAAGCACTGCCTTCCACAGTAACCACCACAGTGATCAAGCCGGTCATTCCACCTTTTGGTTTGATTCTATATCAGGGCATCACCCAAGTAGTACCGAATAAATCCACAGACTCTCCCCTGAACACTCAGCCGAGCAAGACTGGGCCCAAATTGAGCATCTTCGAGAAGTACAAGATTATTAAGAAAAAGAATCAGAATCTTACCACCAGCACCTATGCTCAGTTTCGAAAGTAGACGTCAACTGTGCAGCACAGGCTGCTGTCTGCATTTGACACAGAAAAGGGAAGGATACACATGGCCTTCCTCCAGGCGCAGGTACCAGACCCCAAGGTAATTACAGACTACAAGAGGGCCACCTTCAAGTTCCAGACGAAGGACATGCACCCAACAGATCAGATGGATTTTCATAAACAGACAGGGGAGATGGTATTCCATACATTGGCACATGCTTCAGCCTCAGCAGCAAAATTTTAGGTATCATTGAACAATGCTCAGATGCAGCTCAAGATGGAGAAAATTTCATCCTTCGCCAAGGATAACAGAATTAAAACATTGGAGGAGCTGGTCCTAAATATCGACTATGATACCTCGAACGTCAAAGCGATAGAAGAGATGATAAAGAAGAAAAATGCAAATATCGCCTCCTTGAGGAAACAACTGAAGCTCCCTCCTACAGAAGACTCACAAGCTAAGGAGATAGTAGAGAAAGAGGGCGAGACGGACAAAATGATTAAGCTGCTCATGGAGCAGAACGCCCAGCTCAAAGAAATGGAAGTAGAGATGGAGAAACTGCTAAAGGAGAAAGAGCAGCTGAAGTCTATGGAAGCCATTCCATTGAGTGCTATCCCAATTGCAAGATTGAGCACAACAACAGTAACAACAATTCCATATGCAACACCATCGACACCATAAGAGGGAACAATAGATCTCGCCAAATCCATGGAGAGAATGAACTTGCAAGAGACAGAAATCAGCAGGTTGAAGAAGGAAGTGGAGAACCTCCAGGAACTCAAAACTTCTTTCCAAACCAGTCTATCCAAAGAAAAGCAAGTAACTGAGCAGCTCAGGAAGGAACTACAACAGTAACAAAAGAAAACAGTGGTAGGGAAGACTTTGGCTGAAGTCAAAGAAAATGTATGGAAAAATATCACAAAGTCCATAAATGAAATCTAGCCCATGATCCAAATCATGTTTGAGCAGAACGAGTTGGTCCAGAGGAGAAAAAAAGAAATTGAAAAGATCAGAATAGAATTAGGAGACAAGCCAACTTAGGCAAATGAAATCATCAAATTCCTAAATTATAAAACCCGAGAAGAGCTAGAAGAGTTAAAGATCGAGGACAGAACAAAAACCATCCTTGAGGTCAAAAGAGTTTTGACCAAGAGGGGATTATTGATTCAACTAGAAGAAAAGGTTCAGATCATGGACCAGGGGGTACATAAATTCTTCAGCAAGATCGAGACTCTCCAGACGAAAGGTCTCCCAGGTCTGAAAGTTATTAATGATAAACTGATGACACTTCTAGATTACAAAAAGAGATTGGCTGAAGTGTCTAAAGATAATTCAAAATTTGTTGGCATACAAGGGAGCATCACCGGTAAAGAATTCCTAGACACTCTTCAGTTGGACATCAGTATCCAACATGAGATCCGATACATATTCCTCACTAAGCCCACTTTCGCCAAATATACAGAAATGGATGAAGTGTATCAGAGACTGCTCAAAATCACTGTGCCTAGTCATCTCAGATGGGAGGAACTCTGCAATTTGCTCGATTAGCAGATGAGTTGTCCAGGTCAAGCCACCTGTCCATTCAGAAGAGGTTGTGAAAGAATCTCGCCAACGACCTACCCAGAAATTCTGCATACAGTTGTACCAAGTCATCAATCAATTTGATTAGTTAAATTAGTTAGGCTTAAAATAGAATGAGCACGTCCTGATCAGTTATGACAGGAACATTTGTAATTTGAAATTATAAATACTTCACTTTTCGAGGTGTTGAGGGTTGTTGATCTTTACACCCTGATGCCATCAGACTGTAACCATTTTTGAAGAGATCTGCCATTAAGAAAGAGGAATCACTTTACAGGATTCTTGCGTGTATTCACTGGTGATGTTTATTCTCTAAGTTAAATGTTATCCTTTCTTTGTGATCATTTTGTTTTCTAAAACTAATCTTTAAGAGTAACGTATGTTGCAGGATTTATCTTGGATACCCTGTTTTCGACTTTAAAGATTTGAATGTTTATCTTCTGATGTTTTCAATTAAGAAATTCTTAACTGCTTCTTAGTTGAATGTATATTTCTCATCTTCTCTTTTTTCCATCATTTAAACTATTAAAGATCCAGTGAGTATATTATCTCTCCCTGTGGGAGTTTTCCTTTATGTTTATGGTTTGCATCTCATATTGATTATAACACAGACCCCATATCCCAATGGAGGTGTGGACTGTCTCAACCAATTCAAAAAACACTTTTACAACAAAACCTACCTGTTCCTTTACCTAGCCTAACATCTAAATTAAAAACAAAGTTAAATCATATAGAGATATCGCTCTCTAAAGCTGGAAGGGCTAGATCTCGGCTTTAAAAGCAGTTGGATAAAGTTACCTTTGTAGATTTCTTCTTTTTTCAACCTCTAGAAAATTTACAGAGTGCTAACAGGTTCTTTAAAATAGCAAAACCCATCACCACCTTGTAGCGCAAGGGGGTTAGGTATGAATGGACAAAAGAATGTGATAGTGCATTCATCGAGATTAATAGGTTACTAACTACTGCACCAATTATGCGAGTGTCAGATATGGGAAAATACTTTACAGTCTAGACGTATGCCTTGAAGAAAGGATTGGGGGTCATGCTAATGCAAGATGGAGGACTGATATCATATGTGTCAAGAAAGTTGAAGCAACATGAGGTGATTTACGCTACTCATGATTTAGAGTTGGCAACTGTATTTCTAGATCTGAAACTTTGGAGGGACTATCTAGTGAGGAGAAATATTGAGCTCAAAATAGACCACAAAATCTTAAAGCATCTCTTCAATCAAAGGGATCTCAATGCCAAGCAGAGGTGATGGAGTGATTTTATGAGTGAGTACGATTTTTTTTTATTTTGTACAGAAAAGGAAAGGAGATTGTGGTTATGAATGCCTTGAGAAGGATACCACATGTATTCACTTTGGTACCCTTAAAAATTAATTTGAGGGAGTGTGTGTTGGGGAAAATTCTTGGAGATAGTTTCTATTTAAACTTTACTTAAACCCTCCAAAGTGGCAGGCAAGTAGATCAAAAGTATGAAGGATATATCCTAGAAGTAGATGGATTGTTAAGATATTGGGGAATGATGTACATCCCCAAAGGTCAAGATATTCAAAGCATCATACTCAAGGAATCCCTTAGAGAACTTTATTATGCACATCCGGGTGTGAAGAAAATGTATGTAGACATGAAGAATATTTTCTTCTGAGTAGGTATGAAACGTGATGTAGTCGATTTCATCTCTAAGTTCCTAGAGTGTCAACAAGTGAAGGCTGATCACCACGACCCGAAAAGTCTCCTACAACCGCATGATGTTCCTATGTTCAAGTGGGAAGTCATTTATATGGATTTTGTTGTGGGATTTTCACTCACATCGCATAGACAAAATACCATTCTTGTGATAGTTTATAAGTTGACCAAGAGTGCTCATTTTATTCCAGTTAGAGACACTTATGATGTCACTGATGCAGAACGTGTGATTATAAGTGAGGTCATATGTTTTCATGGGTTACCCAAGGATATCATTTCAAATAGGGACTCTCGGTTCACATCTAGGTTTTGGACAAGTTTGCAATTAGCATTGGGAACTCATTTGAACTTAAACACAACTTATCATCCGAAAACAAATGTGAAAACTAAGAGAGTAAATCAGGTTATGGAAGACATGATCAGGATGTATGTTATGGATCATCAAACCCATTGGGAGAAGCAACTACCTTTGGTATAGCTCGCCTCAGTAACAATTTTCATAGCTCCATTGGAATGCCACTCTATGAAGCTCTGTATGGAAGGCCATCCAGGATACCGTTGAGTTGGGAAATGTGTAGTGACCGTCATTTCATTTAAACTACCATTGAATTAAAAAGAACAATAAATTTAAAATTCACTCAATCTAGCATATTCAATCTGAAATTTCAAAAATTTATTAACAATTTAATTCTAAAGATTCATAACTAACCTGAATCTGATGCTATCTGCAGCCGCTTGCTCCCTTTGTTTGAACCTGCTCCTTAG
>ML783488.1:444740-462028 GCA_009831015.1 Picea engelmannii | reverse complement strand
AGTTGATTTTGGGATATCTCCCAGATTATGTAAAACAGTTTGATATTATCCACAGGGAGGTTTTACCTTGTGGAGAGACTTATATATACTTATGATTTTTGTAATAATGTTCATCCTCATTCGTGGGAGAACAAGGATATGGAATTTTAAGACAGACTAAGGCAGAATTTGATGTTCTGTTACAACTTTAGCTTTTCATTACATCAATATTTTGTTCATGTTCTTGTGTATCTATTTGCATTTGGTTAATGACTACTTTAGCTATCTTAATCTTTTTGCAAATGATATAATTTAATCACTATAATCCATATCTGATTTCTCCTAGTGTATAAAAAACATAGCAATTGCTTAATTAAGTTTGTGGATGACAGATTTCTCTTCTTCATAAGTTGGATTATTAAGTATAAGTTTTTGCATAACAGGTTTCCCTTATTGCAGAGATTTATAAATCATATAATTGTTATGATTTTTTATGTCTTGTTTGTCCTGTAAACCAACTCAAAGAGCATTGCAGCCTATCGTTTACGAGAAGCTTTTGGATCAACCGGTACGAGTTTCCTTCCTCCGACCAACTTCGAAGTCATCATACACAGGACAAATTTGGAGCGTTTCCAGGTTAGTTAGTCATATGTTTGTTTAGTATATTATTAGTAGTTTAGTTAGATATATATATGTGTTTTAGTATATTAGATTGTTTAATTTCAGTAAGTCTTATTTCTTGTTTATAAATTATAAAATCAAAAAATAAATACCTTTCTCTGTCGTAGGACAGATTGCAAATGAGTTTTACAGGTATTATTCAAATCTGCAAGTTGTAGATAATGTACATTTGTGAATAAGTTGTAATTCAATTAGTAATTAGATAGTTAATTATTAGACTTAGTGTATTAGTAATTAGTAGATTGTATTTATATAGTTAGTATAGTATTAGTTAGTAGTTTGTATATTTAGATAGTAGATTAGTTAGTTTGTTTAATAATTAGATTAGTGTATAAGTTTGTTTTGTTTAGTTTTAGTTAGTTTGTGTTTATTTAGTTTTAGTTAGTTTGTGTTTATTAGTTTTAATTAGATTAGTTAGTTTAGATTAGTTCGCTCTTTGGTTTTATTATAACCTTAGAACGGTGAACGAAGTCGTTAAACCCGTCAGGGTGGTCCATTCCAAATGGCTTGGGTTATTTAGACAACCTCAGACTGGTTCCACTCTCTCAGTTGACGGACGGTCAATTTCGCCTGCCAACAGGTGAATGGGGCTATAATTATTTACTCGTGCCCTCATTCTGAGCAGCTCGGTTCTCAACTTGAAAGGTTTCTGAGGGGCATGCCCGTAGACAAGGGTTCCATTAATGTTTTTAAACTATAATCACTCTCAAAACTATTTTAATTCATGTGTGATTGTTTTAAATTTAACATGTACACATTAAAACAAATTTAACGGATTTCAAACAATCACGTTAAAACATCTAGTAATTCTAAATTAAATCCATTAAATTACTGTTTGTTGAAATGCGCAGAGGTTTAAATGCGTAGAGGTTTAATGCGTAGGGGTTTGATGCGTAGAGGTTTAACGGGGATTTAAACATTTATCATCATATCAAGCCATGACCGTCATCAAACTCAAAAAAAAAAAAGTGCTAGCTTTCAACAAATCGAGCACCAGATCATGGAAAACAATACAGTAGAACAAGCAATTTCTGGCAAAGAAAGCGAGACAAATGATCTAACAGCAAACAGAAAAAAGGGATAGGTTATGGGAGGTCGTAGAAGGTTTGAAACAGCTTTGTATATCTATGGATGTAGTGCAGCAGGCAAGTGAAATAAGTGGCCTCAACAGAATGTAGTTGGAAGAAGAGATGCACCTATTGTAATAGCTTGGTAGATTTGTCATGCAAATTTGGAGCATTTCTCAAGATAAAACTGTAACAATAGAAAATCCAAGCAAAATTGGAATAATGCAAGACAATGATACTCAAGAAACAAAAAAAATAAATAACTAAGGATACCCCCCAATTAACAAAACCAAGCACCTGTAAAGGGTAAGTTTATGTAGGTTCATATTAAGCATCAGACTATACAGTAGTAGACAGTGCACCTTATTCATGCCTTAGAACCCAACCAATGCTGCCAGAGGCAGGATAGGAGATGACAATGATTTGTTCATATGATGATGATTTAATTGTGTAGTGTTCATATTCTTTGAAATTTTTTTCGCCGGGGATCGTAGACTGATAATAGGTAGTACAAATCCTTTTGTTTAGGTTAAAATGGATAACCTCTGAATCTGGATCGCAATTAAGGACCAATTTTTTTCTGAAGTTTTAACATACTGAGAGCATATATCATTAGAAAAATAAATAAATTTAAATCCAATAGCAGCAACTCGTTTCTCTCTTGGGAGCAACAATAAAGTACATCAGGGACTATATTGATCAATTTACTATTTGAAACGAAAATTCAACTTGCACACATATAAAATTGAGAAAGCAGTACAATATGAATATAGAGGTTACCTGAAGTCTAGAAACCTCTCCCAGTTGGATTTCCAAAATGCCCTCATCCCAACCTTTGATAACTTTCCCCTGCCCTATCGTGAATGTGAAAGGCTTCTATCCTGGATCTTTTGTGCTCCAAAATTTCTTAGACAGATCCTCATTCTTACCGTAGCCTCTGCAATGGACGGTCACGCTCTGCCTAGGACGTGGCTTTGGGCCATTGTCGGGCCTTAAAATATCCTTCTCCACTCCCATCCTCCTTCTCTCTCGATAAAACCAATTATTTTTGTGTTCAAATGAATTTGCGTTAATTCTAGCTCAGGAATCGTTGACACCCAACCTAACTCAGAGAGCGTGGCCATTATTTTCAAAAATTCACCATAATAAACGAATATAGGTAGCTGGTCTCAATGCTGAACCATTGTTGAGCGAAGGGCACGTGGGACGCATGCAAGCCCCACGTTACCAACTTGGGAGTCTTGGGGCAAGTGGGCGGCATGCGATCCCCACGTTGCCAATACACGTTTTTTTTTTATTATTTTATTTTATTTTTATTTTATTTTATTTAAAAATTAGTTTAATTATAAATTCAGTCATAAATATTATATTGTAATTATTTATAAAATTTTCTTTATGTATATATTTTTTTAATTACTGTTAAAGTTTAATATATATATAAAATTTTAAATCGTGATATAATAATGTTTAAAAATAAATAAATCAAAGATTCAAATAAAATATTAGTTAAGTTAACAAAGTTAATTAGTTTAATAAAATATTAGTAATATAGGGCTAAGTATAAATTTAAATGGAGTTCGTGGGATTTGAACCCCAAACCTTCCCATCGTGCAAAGCTTTGACAATGGCCGCCCTACCAACGCGCCATGTGTTGTTTCTTTTACAAATAATTTCACATTTAAATATTTTAATTGTCATACCCAAGACCACATGCCAAGCTATCAAGCGCCTTTTAGAGCCATACAGGTCACATGCCAAGCTATCAAGAGCCAAATACATAAATGGAGGAGCCCACAAAGGGACGTATGTGCTCAACGCGGCGTCTTAAGAAGAACACTAACGCCGAAAGGTACATAGCGTGGGTGTACGCATATCGGCGTAAATTAATAAACATAAGGTCGGGAGTCATTTTTAATCAAGTTGTAAGAGTAAATTAAAAGGGCTCAGACTAGGACAAGCGGGAAGGAGGCGGCATATGCACTAGGAGAGTAATCCTAGGAAGTGGTGAGTAAGGCACAAATCTAGCGTAGCTACAGGGCAAAGGAACCAATAGTTATTTTCATAGGGGCGAAGAAACGAAGCTTAGATGCTTAAACCTAACCCTAACCTAGCCAATCCCCTAATGGAGTAACGTCTATTTACAGACAAGTAAAGAAAACTTACGCAGTTCAAAGCATACAAGATGGTCAGGACTCGAGGGAACTGAGGCAGGGGAGCGTCGTCGCAAGCACCGCCAACATCGCCAGCGCCACCACCACCATCGACCGAACTCGCCCTCATAATGCGCTCGTTGGAATCCATCAACGAGACTTTAAAGGGGTGACAACTGACAGGGACTGAAGTGGAACCCCCACTATTTGGAATAGGTAATCCGGAAGCGTCAAGGGATTCAGGGGGAGGACCTCCACCTGAAGACATCACGCGAGAGTTGCAGAAGATCAAACTTCCAGAGTTTGTCGGAGGTCGCACCAGTGAAAACGTGGAAGCATGGTTGGAAGGCATGACCAGGTGTTTTTCCTTAAGGGATTATGTGTCCAACTCAAAGGCGAAGATCGCAATTTTTCAGTTAAGGGACAACACCCTGAACTGGTGGGGTAACCTGGAAAGACAACTGCACCTTACCCCAGACACAGTATCTTGGGAACTTTTCGAGGAGAGGTTCAGGAGGAAATATCTACCAGCATACTACAAGGAACAACAGGTTGGGGCATTTCATGCCTTAGTACAGGGAAACAAAAATGTAGAAGAATATGAGATTAGGTTTATGTAACTAGTCAAATATGTGTCGTATATGGATAACGACCAACGACAGGCAGAGCGCTTCATCTATGGATTGAACCCTAGGATAAGAGCTATGGTACGGATGTGGAAACCATCTTTAGTAGTAGAAGTGGTGGAAAATGCGCGTTACGTGGAAGAACATATGAACTTGACTAGGGGTGCAAGACCGACATTTCCGCATTGCCCAGGATTCGTAGGAAAGGCCCCGAGGAAATTTCCTAGGGGAGGGGGCTCAAGGCCACCACCATATGGTAACAGATTTGTGCCAAGGATAGTAGCTGTAGGGATTTCAATGGCAGCAAGTGCAGCATCTTGATCATCGCCAATGGTACAGACAGGACCACGACCATCTCAATGAACAACTAGTAGGGGCAGGGGTTCCAGGGGAAGGAACTCATTTCAAAGACAGACACATAACAATGCACAAGTTCAATCTGGTGTTACCTGTTGGGGGTGCGGGGGACCCCATTACCAGCGTGACTACCCGTAGTTACAATCAGGGTTCGTGCATAGAGAAGGAAAGGCGTCGATGGGGAGAGCAAGTAGCATCCACCATATTTATGCATCAGTTAATAACCGCCAGGCCAAACATCAATCCACGGTGGTGGAGTCATCAGGTATGCTAAATCATATCAATGTTAAGATTTTGTTTGATTTTGGTGCGACAAATAGTTTCATTTCACCATCTACATTAGAAAAGAGTGGGTTGGCAGCCTACGATCACGATGACTTTAAACAAGTCGAGATGGCTTCGGGGGAAAAACAAGCAGTAGGACCTAGTGTCGATAATTGTATAGTAGACTTGGGAGTGTGTACTACCAGGTTGAAAGTATACATCACTGCTCTCGAGGCATATGACCTAATCATTGGAATGGATTGGTTAGTAGCTCATCGAGCTTTGGTAGATTGCTTCACAAAGAGGGTGCTTTGTGTCGATGATGAAGGAAGACCAATAGAGATCCAGGGTGTACAGAGAAAAGTGTCGCTACGCTTTATATCCACTATGAAGGTTAAGCGATGCATGAGGAAAGGGTGTTGAATTTATGTAGTGGAAGTAGTGAATGAAAGGAAGGGACCCTCATTGGATCAGTATCCGATATTGTCAGAATTTCAAGATGTTTTCTCGAACGAGTTACCAGGGTTACCTCTTGAGAGGGAGCTTGATTTTACAATTGAGCTAAAACCTAGTGCAGAACCAATTTCCAAAACTCCATATCGGATGACAGTTCCGGAACTTTGTGAATTGCAAATGCAGTTGAAAGAGTTACTGGACTTAGGGCTAATAAGGTCTAGTGTCTCACCTTGGGGCGCACCGGTAATTTTTGTAAAGAAGAAGGATGGATCCTTACGACTGTGTATAGACTACAGGGACTTGAACTGTGCTACAGTGAAAAATAGGTACCCGATGCCGCGAATAGATGACCTCTTCGACCAGATGAAAGGAGCAACAGTATTCTCAAAGATCGATTTGCGATCAGGGTATCATCAGTTAAGGATTAAGGAAGGTGATATCCCAAAAACTGCCTTCCGAACTCGGTTTGTACATTACGAGTTTGTTGTAGTACCTTTTGGATTGACCAATGCGCCAGCAGTATTCATGAGCCTCATGAACGGCATATTCTGGAAGTACTTAGACCGCTTTATACAAGTCTTTTTAGATGACATCCTCATCTATTCCAAGAATGAAAGAGAACACGCGGAACACTTGCGAATAGTGTTGTCCTACCTTAGAGAGAACAAATTGTATGGGAAACTGTCGAAGTGTTCCTTCTTTCAGAAAGAGATCCACTATTTAGGTCATATCATTTTCGACGAAGGAATCTCTGTGGACCCAGAAAAGGTAAAGGCCATTATGGAGTGGCCAGTGCCGAAAAATGCCCACGAGGTGAGAAGCTTCAAGGGGCTAGCGGGTTATTACAGGAGATTTGTAGAAGGATTCTCAAAAACAGTGAAACCCATCACCACTTTGCAATGCAAGGGGGTCAGGTATGAATGGACAGAAGAGTGTGATAGGGAGTTCATTGAGCTTAAAAGGTTACTAACTAGTGTGCCAATTCTACAAGTGTCAGATATGGAAAAGGACTTCACAGTCTGCACGGATGTCTTAAAGCAAGGATTGGGGGCCGTGCTAATGCAGGATGGAGGAGTGATAGCTTATGTGTTGAGGAAGTTGAAAAAGCACGAAGAGTTATACTCAACTCATGATTTAGAGTTGGCAGCCGTAATGCTATCTCTAAAACTTTGGAGGCACTATCTTGTTGGGCGAAACTTTGAGCTCAAAAAAAACCATCAAATTTTAAAACACCTCTTCACTCAAAGAGATCTGAATGCCAGGCAAAGGCGATGGAGTGAGTTTATGAGTGAGTACGATTTTGGTATATCGTACATCAAGAGAAAGGAAAATGTGGTCGCAGATGCCTTGAGTAGGAGACCACGTATCTTCTCCTTGGTAACCTTAAAGATCAATTTGAGGGAACGTGTGTTGGAACAACTCCAAGAAGATAGTTGGTATTTAAAGGTTACTTCAAACCTCCATAGTGGGAGGTAGTTAGTTCCAAAGTATGAAGGATATAGCCTGGAAACAGACGAACTGTTAAGATATCGAGGAAGGATGTACATCCCTGAGAATGGGGATATTTGAAGCATCATACTAAAGGAAGCCCATAGATCAATTTATTGTGCACATCCAGGAGTGAAGAAGATGTACGTAGATATGAGGAATCTCTTATTTTGGGTAGGCATGAAGCACGATGTAGTCCATTTCATCACCAAGTGCCTAGAGTGTCAACAAGTGAAAGCCGACCACCATCACCCAGCAGGCCTCCTACAACCACATGATGTTCCTATGTCCAAATGGGAAGCCATCTCTATGGATTTTGTTGTAGGGTTACCGCTCACATCCCATAGACACAATGCCATTCTTGTGATAGTGGATATGTTAACCAAGAGTGCTCATTTCATTTTGGTTAGAGACACTTACGATGTCACTGATGTGGCACGTGTGTTTGTAAGCGAAGTTATCCGTTTGCACGGGATACATAAAAAGATCATTTCAGATAGGGAGTCCAGATTCACTTCTAGGTTTTAGACAAGTTTACAGTCAGTGTTGGGGACTCAGTTGAACTTAAGCACAACTTATCATCCTGAAACAGATGGGCAGACTGAGAAAGTAAATCAAGTCATGGAAGACATGCTTAGGATGTATGTAATGGATAATCAAACCCAGTGGGAGAAGTACCTACCTTTGGTAGAGTTTGCCTACAATAACAGTTATCATAGTTTCATCGGAATGCCACCCTACGAAGCTTTGTATGGGAGGCCATGCAGAATGCCATTGAGTTGGGATAGGCTAGAAGACCGAGTAACGGTTGGGCCAGAATTGATTCAAGAAATGGAGGAACAGGTGATTCAGATTAGGTAGAGATTAAAGGAAGCGTAGGATAGGCAGAAAAGCTATGCGGATGCACACAGGACCGACCAAAGTTATGAAGTGGGAGACCAAGTTTTCATTCGTATCAGACCTAATAAGAGTACCATACGGTTTGGGAAGGGGACAAAGTTATCACCTTGGTTTATAGTACCATTCAGGATCCAAGAGAAAATTGGACCCATTGCCTATCATCTCGTACTACCACCCCACTTGCATAAAAATCATAATGTATTTCATGTATCTGTTTTACGTCATTATGTTGTTGATGAATCACATAAACTAAATTGGAAGGAATTGCAGGTATCAGACTTGGGAACCCTCACGGTAGAACCGTTACGCATATTGGACCGTAGAGTCCGACAGCTCAGGAACCGTCTAGTAGATCAAGTTAAGGTCCAGTGGGACAAGTATAGTCCAGGATCTGCTACTTGGGAAGATGCTAAGACACTATGGCGAGACTATCCCTCACTATTTTGACCACCTCAAGAACATGTTTCTCGAAGGTGGGGTGTATGTAACACCACCTTTTGACTTATACAAACAGGATCACCTGAGGCCTATATACTTTATTATCTAGTCACAGTGAAACTGTTAAGTGATACTCTTAAACTTTAAAATTTATGAATTATTTTGAATGTTTAAATGTTATTGATGATGATGTATATGATGCGATCTACTATGTGCATGTAAATTTTATGAATGTTTAAATGTTAATTAATGATGATGTATGTAATGTGATCTATTATGTGAATGTAAACTTTACGAATGTTTAAATGTTATTGATGATGATATATATGCTGCGACACATTGTGAGAATGTGAAATAAATGAATGTTTATATGCTATTAGGATGATGTTGGATATGATGCAATCTATTTTGGGTAAATGATAATCCTGTGAATGGGTGTTGAAATTGAATTATGGGATATTATAAGATCTATTTCTAATTGGAAAACTTTGATGTTAATTTATCGATACAGGGATACCAAATTGAAATGATGATAGTATGCAATTACATGATGATAATGCATAGAAATGCATGAGTTTGTGTTACAGACTAATCTACAGTTTATGGGCTATGAAAGAGCCAAGGGATAATGATGATGAAAGTGTATATCAGGACCACTAACAGAGAAACATTATGGTATGAATATTGTATTTGGAATTTATATTGGTTTGGATGAATTGCTATGATATGTGGATCAGTGCATGATTTTAGGTAACGACATTGCCCAAAACCGAATAAACGATGACAAAACCTCCAGCAACACGGTGCCACTGTATATTCCACTGTAGGGTGTGGACCCTAGTTCTGTTAGGAGGGGTGGAGGCATTTCCCACCATGTATCCTCCATTGTAGGGCGTGGACCCTAGTTATGATTAGGAGGGATCGAGGCATTTCCCACCGTGTATCCTTCGAAACCTGAAGTCATGGGAGAACAGTGTTGGTTCACACTCCCCAAGACGTGTGATGATGACTGTCAGATGCCTGCTAGGGAAGCTTGGTCGAGATAGTGACACTTCCACTTACGGGTTCTATTTGGAGTTAGGTCAATATAGTTGACGCTCCAAGATAGTCTAGCAGAGGACGAATATGAATGGAGCTGGAAGTAGGTTAGGGAGGAAGGATGAGTAGTAGTAGTTGAGAAAGTATGGAGATCTGTCTTGTGGTGGAAGTTAATGTTTTCCTTCAAAAAAAAATAAAAAAAAATGAATACTCATTATTATGTAACTAAACCAAAGTTGTTTAAAATAAATTATTGAACTGGATAATTGTAATTAAAGGATTTCTCACACAATTGATTGGTTTGTTGTATTTTATAAAAGACTAGCCTTGCTGACTGGATTGGATGCATACATAAATTACTAAAGGATGGTAGTTTTGATTATTAGTACATGCACGAGACTGTATGTACTAGCTACACATACATTTCTTGTACATATACACTAGTATGTATGAGTTTTCTTGACTTACTTACTGATAGTGTCGGTTAGTTGTTATGAATGTGTGAACCATGTTTCTTTTCCTTTGTACCAAAAGATACCTTAACTTCGGGACGAAGTTTCCTGAAGGGTGGGTGTATGTAACGACCCTGCTTAAATAAATGTAAAGGATTATTAATTATAATTAAATTGATAATCTGATTGTCCTAAAGATGTTAGCCAAACAATAATTGTTTCCTATATAATATTAACTAAAATAATTATCATTAATTATTTGTTCATAATTGTCAATGGTTATTTAATTATTAATCAACTCTTTAATTATGTGTGTAAAGAATTAATACGGTTGATAATTTAATTTATTAAAACTTACGTATATGAGTGGGATAACAAACATTAAATAAAGGATAAGAATCATTAAATAAAGGATAAGAAGCATTGAATAAATGGGATAAGATATTAGGTAGACAGTAAATGAAGGGAAGTCGGTGAAGGAAGGATAAGGGGGGGAAAGGAGTTGGACGAGGATGATTCTACGAGAGTTGGGGATTGGCAGAGTGAAATTTTGAGTGTAATTGACACAATGCACCGGGGTTTGCTGGGGGTTTTGGGAACGGAAGGCTAGGATATCCGTTGATATCCTGGGGCTAGGGGGATGCCTAGTCGGCATGGAGGACAGTTTTGGGTAGTGTTTTCCAGAAGCGGGAAGGAAGCAAGCGGCGGAAAAACACAGGTTGTTAGCATCAGACTTAGGTATTTATCTAAAATTTATGCATTGTTGTATTATGTGAGAAAGATTTATTATTCATAGTAAAATTTAAGTTACAAAAGTTACTGTTATAAAATTATTGTGTTATGAAATGACTGTCTTAGTTTATCAAAATAAATTGATGTAAAATTAAATCCGGCTATTACACTCATTGTATCTTTCTCAATCTATTCAAAATGAAGCATGCCTAGTAATGCAGCAAAGACTTGATATGCTATTAAAATTGAAAGAAGAAAGGGAAAATTCCAAAGGGAGTTTAATGCAACACCAAGAAGTAATAAAAAAATGGTTTGATAAGTCATGTGTAGGAAACAAAGATTCTCAGGAGGGAGATATTGTTCTAAAGTGGGACAAAGCAAATGAGCTTAAATGAAATCATAAAAATTTCAAAAAGTTATGGTTAGGCCCATATATAATTCATCAAAAAATTAGGCCTCGAAAGTTCAAACTGAGAAAATTGGAGGGAGATAGGGAGGAGCTCCTTGTCAATGGTCAAATCATGAAATGATACTTCCCCTACTCACCCTTGGTGACATAATATTGTACATAGTATGGATTCATTTTTCATTTGAACCCCTTTAGAATAAAAGTATGTTCCTCCTTTTATCTTACCACTTTTCTTTTTCTACCACAATAATCCTTTTCTAACCTCTTTTTCATTTGAATTATTGGGAACTATTTTCCATGCCTAGCAAGCACCTTGTAGGAGAATATCTAGTGAGGTACTCATTGTAATGATGAAATGTCTTGTGTTTGGTATTAAATAGTTAAATCTGACTTATGCTTGTAATTTATGGGATAAATTCACTTTTGTTTGTTTGAGGAAGCCACAAATTTTTCATAACATGTGTGTGAGTCATTGAAGTGGACAGGGGATTGGTTTCCTTTGTGACTATTCTCATAGGAAACCATGGTTCTTTAAACAAGATACAATAAAAACTTAAGGTGTCTTTTGGATAATTCTCGTGAGGCCTCCGTGTCCTATAACTTGAAAATTTTAATAAAAGGCTTGCTGGGGAAGAATACATGAATAAAATCACTGACTGAGACTTACATATAGAAATGAATCTTGTATCACCCTGCTTACGTAACACCCTACATGCATATGCATTATCTATAACTAAAATCTAAAGGGGTGAACATTTATTGAAATAAAAGAGAAGTTGAAAGAACTATCATTAGTGTGGAAAGTATAAGTAAACACTTTAGGGATATGGATGCTCGCTTGTAGTAGGTATATTATTGTATGATAATGAGGAAACTTCATCATGGCTATGAACTCTCGTTGGCAGTGAATTAATTCCAGGAAAAAGAGGTGAGGAATGCATTGTGGTATTAAAAAATTTAGGTGTGAGCCTATGTGGTGTTCTAGTCCTCCTAGATTCTCAAAATAAATAATTAATCCCATTTTTAATGTTCTCTCCTGAATTATCCTAAATATCTCCACACACAGTCACTATGTCCTTATCCTTTCTATAGAGAAGTATGTTTGGGGTCCATGTTATTGTCGAGTCTATAAATTTTGTTAAAAAATCAAAGAGTCAAGAAATATTATCTCGTGGTTAATTTGAAACATAGATAATTGGTTCTCCCATGCAAATCACCATTTGTTGTAAGAACACCGTGTACAACTCTGACCGAGTCGAAGATGTAACTCATTTTGGTCATTAATTGCACAAGGAATTGGAGGGAATTTGGGAAGCATTAAGACATTATGGATACTTAATTTACCCTACTTGTCTGTATTATCACCAAGAATAATATATTCTAGTGTTGCAAAAGTCTAGTCAATTGTTTTGCCAATTATTATCTCTGGTCTACAGGTAAGTGTTTCAGAAAGCACTTAGCAACTTGTATCTGTATCACTCTAGTAAAACACTTATTTTTTTTAATTGTATGGATTATGTAGGAGGAAAAATATCTCGGATGACAACGAGGAAAGGGAAACTCCAAATATTACCCATTATGCATGTTCCTACTATAGTTCCAGATTCTTTCAATATATTTGATATAAACAACCATGATGAGTTGGATCATTTCCTCAGCTATTGTGAAATTTTTTACATGTTTTAGAATGAAATATTCTGACCTGATGGTACAGAAAGTGAAGAATGCATAAATATCCTCAAAATCGACATCCACACAATAGTTTCTCACCTGAAACTCTTTCCTTACAATGATGTTGCGAGGCAGTGATTTTCACATTTACAAAAAGACACAGGATTGATAGTCAATGCTTTAGGCCTCCAATTTCCTCACTCAAGAAAAAAAAAATCAAGGTTCGATATAATAACCCAAACCCACTATTGCGTTGAAATAATCATTATTGGACAAGTTTTGGATTGATCAAAACAATTTTGAAACCATAATGGAGGATTGGTTCATCGATGAGGAATGACCAACAAAAGAAGGAGAAAGAAATGTCCCAACATGGTATTTAAAAAACCCTTATAAAATTCTGAATTCTATGACTTGTAGACTCTATGGTAAAGAAACCAACAACCATTTCAGGATGGAATGGTTTCCTATGGCCTATACAGTGGTTAAAAATGACAAATATTTCAATTGGGATAACATCCTATCGTTCAACATTGCAAATCGAGTTTCGGAACCTAAAGGTATGAAAAATCCTTGTTTTTACATGTCATCCTATATTATAGACAAGATTTGTGCAACCAACTGTTTTCTTTCCTTTAATTGGTCTTGGACCTCAGATCAAATCCATGTCCATGTGTATTATTCTAAATTATGGGAGGCTAACTCAAAAGAGAATTTTTATGATATTTGTGATTGTTTTCTCCCTCCCTTACACGAACCCATATTTGGTTCTTTATCACATAGGATTTCCCCAAGAGGTATCAAATACCTAAAATGAATCGAGAGATGGTACATGAAGAAGTATTGTACGTATGTTAGAATATTTGGGGCTGCAGGACAACCACATCTCTTACAAGGATGATTTTAAGGATGGAAATTTATATTAAAATGTAGAAACATGGGATAATCTTACTAGTTCTTAATATGAAAAATGTAAAATGTTTGGCAATAGTTTTGTAAAAATGATGAAATTTCTAAGGATTTTATATAGTTTCTATAAATTTTTGGTGATTTTTAAGGTAAAATTATTTTATTCTATAGAATTTTTGTGAATCGTTTTTAGAAAAAATGGAAATTAGCGAAACTTAGCCCATTTGCAAAATTAAGCCCCTAAAATCATCTATGATCTGTTACCCAAATATGTACCTGATAAACTATTAGCGAGAGAGATAGATTCTCATACAATAAAAGGGGAGCTACTGCTTATTTATCATAGAAAAAAAAATGTATTGGCCCATTTTTCCTCTTCACATAGGCCTGTTTTCTATGCAGAATAAGAAAAAGGCCGTAATGGAGGATGGAATCCTAAAATAATTATGTCTTTGTTGTGGAACCAACAACTCATGATGCCCAAAATGTAGTATATGAACATATGAGGGTTGTTAAATTGACACCACAAATTGTGCATGAATCCAAGTTTGCAGAGGATATTTTTCGGGTATTTGTATGTTTGAAGAGGTAGTATAAATACTCAGCACTTAAAAAGTTTTAGAACAACTAAGGAAAAAAGAAGATCATAATATAACCTTCAATATAGAACAATTTAAATCCCTACTCCCAAAAGATAAATAAATAACGGAAACCAAAGAATAGGAAAAGAAAGGAATGGAAGAAGAACTCACAAGAAAATTTAATGAGGATGAGGAAAGGTACCAACAGAGAAAGAAGAAAGAGGCCAAAGGACTGTCCAAGTTAGAAAAAACCAATGCTAAGGATCTTTCCTTAGAAATAAATAGTGGGGATAAATCAATGAGTGCAGAGCCAGAGAAGAAAAAAGTAGCAAGTGTGGAGCGAGGAACATTGATCGCATAGGAAGAAGTGAGAAAAAAGAAGGAAGATCACGAAATAATTAATTCTTCCAAATATCAAGAGAACATACCAACATATGAGAAGATGATTGTGACAACATGCCCTAACAGTAACCTATTCAACACCCCAATAGAATAATGTACTCCATTGGCATCCATTCTAGGAAGTTTATCGGTCACATCTGCATGACTAGGTTTTTAGGTTGTAGTCGTTGTTGTTTGTGACTACTACTATAGCCATAAGATGAGACCCATCGAGAAAGGAACATCTATGAGAAAAAGAGAGAAGGCTAATAGAATTCATGAGACTCCTTAAAGAAGTATCAAGTGGAAGGAAGGACCAGATCTTAAACACAATGCAATAAAAGTAGCTTCAACACTTAGTTCCTTTACCGGTGTAAATAGTATGTCAGTTCATGAAGTTGAAGAATATCTTGATACATCAAAATCTAGATTTATTTAGTTAGAAACATCCCTAGAGACTATCAAGGAATCCTTAGAAAATTAGTTTAGAAAAGAAATCATAGGAATGAAACAAATCCACATAGATGATATAGAAAAGTAGCTTCAGATCCAAAAAAGGGAGTTAAAAGAATAATTCAATGAAACAACATCCCTCAACCATAAGGTACATCTAGATTTGAGATCAAAAACCTCAAATATGCACGTTCCCAAGAAGTCACAAAACTCAAAGGTGAGGATTATGATATAAGTTATTACAATGAAAACATTGAATTACAAATGAAGACTGTAGTAGGATAATAAACTCTTAAGGAAAACTGTAGAAGAGAGCCAAAGTCAGACATTTTCTCTAGAAATAATAAAAGGAGAAGCCATCAAGATGAATGAAGGAATCATGGACTCATAGAAAAAATTCTTCTGTGCACTCAACAAAATACAAAAAACCAAATTTAATCAAATGAAGTTGAGTGTACAAGTGATGGATGTGAAATAAAACTACCAAAAGTCCCAAGAGTCCTATAGTAGAATTTCTAAATGGAAGGATATTCATTAGAACTCCCTCGAAGCTCTACCTGTGTATTCAAATAAGAAAAGAATCAAATATCTCTGACTCTTGGATTCAGGGATGATGACAATAAAAAATATTAATAACACCCAGGAGCAGCTCAGTGCAACAAGCAAAGAATTGTGGAAGTCATCGAATAACCTACTAACAAAATTTGGAAAGGATCCCCTAATAGATTTATAGAAGGCATCATCCACTCAAACAATGGTAGAATATGTGGAAAGAAAGAGAAACCTCAACATGAATTCCATTGAAGTCATCAACGAAGTTAATGAATAAATTATGGAGAGAAGTTTAATACGACCCACCAAGTTAATTTCGTCAATTGGAGATTCCTTGGAACACATTGTGAATAAATTATTACTCCCATCTGCAACAATGAAATGCATTTTGAAAGGAAACAACTATGATGAGTGGATATTATACTCTAGGACTACAATATATGGAAAATATTCATAGAAAATATATAATTGTCAAGGCCCACTTGATTATTATGTTGTAACCAAATTTCTTTAGTAGAATCATATCTTTGTAATTATTTTAATATCCCAATCGAGAAAGAGAACTAAAGCGTTTTTTGAGTCCTCTCATCGTTTTATACTTATAGAAATACGAAAATCTTCTCTTTGTATTATATAAAATACATGAATGTAAAGAGTAAAGCACTTTTCTACTTTTGCAATTCAGATGGTACTACTACTTTTGTTTGAATAAAGAACAAGAGGCATTTTGGAGACATGTGATTGTGGTTCATGTGTTTGATATTTTTCTTAATGCTTTACTATTTATCTATGTTCTAAGAGATTCATTATATGTGAACTGGTTTTGCATTTTTCTCCTGGGCATATATTATCACTTGCCTCCTTTATTAAATGCATTCATAGTGTTATTAAAATTGAGCACAATTTTTTGTTAACAGGTTTAATTGGATTACAACTTTATTCATCATCTAAATGTATGAATTATTTATAATTCGTAACATATCATTCTTGATTGTGTTTAATCCCAGTTAGTTGGATCCTCATCATGATAGGTTTCAATTTGTGTAGAACTATATCTTAGTTTAGTTTTAGCTAACATTCTTTTAGTTTAATTTTAGTTTTTGATTCATTTGAGAACCTTCGGTTCTCAAAATTCATATTTAGATAGTATATTTAGAGTAACCACTAGGCCAATATTTTGGTCGAAAATTCTATCCCAAATGAGAGTGAGTCTAATTGGTATATGCCATCGGGAATTCTCCCTTATCTATTTGAACGGGTCATTTTGGACCGTCAATACAATCTTAGCAAGAATAACATATATGCATCTATCTTTCAGAGGATATAGTTGGCATTGGATACACAACATTCTAAGTGTTTTTAACTTAGACAAGTAATCTTCAATGCAATAAAAAAAATTTGGAATTAACATCATTCACTGATTTTTCATATGGTGAGCTCAAATAATATTGTGTTTTCCAAACACGACTTCAAGTGTTTCCCAATATTTATTGGGGGAATCAAGTCCTTGAAGGTGAAACCTTAAATCAGGAGAGCTGGACATTCTTATTATCCCACAGGCTTCATCATTCCTATTAATCTATTTGACATACTTGTCATCATCAATGGGTTCTTCTTCTTTTCCCAAGGTAATCCGGTATATTCCTTTACTTCTTAATAAATCCTCCATATGGGATTTTTCATTGGAAGTAGTTGGTACTGGTA
>ML783488.1:426635-442341 GCA_009831015.1 Picea engelmannii | reverse complement strand
CAGTCACAAAACTTTGGACAATTTTCCACTTTTCACAAATTAACTGAACAACAAAGATTTAATTCATTTTCTAGATCAATATATATATAAGAATACATATTTTATTTATTAAATAACTTGAATGAATACATAAGATCAATCTTTGAATATCATCTCCATACAATTATGAGAGACCCGACTCTTTGTTACAAGACCCAGCTTGTAGTTCTTATATCCAATTAAGAAATGAGGAATCCAATCCTCATAACATGTTTCATCTTGTTGATCTTAGATGCAATGTGAGGAATCCAATCCGCATACAAGACCCAACCTGTAAACAGGCACCAATCTGATGGAATGAATCTTCATTCAATCCATTATATATAAATATATATACTTCAACAAATTCAACTACATCTCTTCTAACCATTCCTTCTTGTCTATATAGTCTTCCAACTGGTGTGAATTTGAATCATTGTGTCATTTGATTTTGAATCATTCACTAGAAAATTTGGGCCCGTTGCGAGAACGAGTAAGTAGGGAAATCGTCGAAAGTGCGACAAGGTAGGGAAATCGCCGCAAGCGCGACTAGTGATGAAAATCGTCGCAAATGAAACAATGTAAAGATGTCATCGCAAGAGAGATAATAAAGGGAGATAGTTGCAAACCCCACAATAGGCAGATTGTCACAAGATCAAGAAACATAAACTTTTTTATGATGAATCAACTTTCTAAGGGTATGTCATAAGCACGATGAACACAAGGTATATTGCGATGAACTTGCTAAACAATTTTTGTGATTGGTATAGCAAGTTCGTCGCGGGGTTGTCACAATTGAGACGAAAACAGGGTATATTACGATGAACTTACTATACAATTTTTGTGATTTGTGTAGCAAGTTTGTTGCAAGATTTTTTATGGGGTCGTCTCAATTGAGACGACAACAATTTGATTTTTGAACAAAAAAAATAAAATTTGATTTCTGAGCAAAAAAAATAAAATTTGATTTTTGAGACAATTATACAAGGTTCTATGATTGCACACTAAAGAGGTCATCCAAGTGAAGTTGTTTCATTGATAGAGTGTTGGTAAGCATGTGAAACATAAGAAAATTGTTTCCATGCTAGGAACCAATCTGTCCTATTCGAAGGAGGTCATTCATACATCCTCTTGTGGAATTGCTACATGATAACATAGCTAGGAACTAGAGATAAATCCATAGAAAGAACTCGAGCCAGTAAAAGAATCCAACATTCATAGTTAGATATGTTAGCACTAGGAGTTACCTTCTGATTGCATAGAAGGTAAGCCCAATACCCATCAGGTTATATGTGAATGTATGAGTGTTTTTTTTAAAGGGTCAAATGGAAAAGACTCGAAATGATAATATCCTAACTCAGAAATAGGGCTAACATGTAACAAAAAATAAGGTTTTGTCTAGCTTCAACCAATAGTGTCAGAGTAAATGGGATATAGGGAAGACTTGAATGAGATAGGTGTAATGGCTACTGCAAACATCAGATCTACAAGATCCTAAGGAAGAAAGTTTCTTAAGACAAGATCTTCTAGAAATTAGGAACTAAGAAGCTAAGTAAACACCATGATAATAGAATGATCAAACATCCTCCATAACATTACCATAGTTATTTATGTGAAGAATCCAAAACATGAACATTTAGCATTATAAGCATATAGGATAAAATAGAAGTTGATTTCTATTAGTCAAAAAGTCTTAAGTCCAATACACAGCTAGATCACAATCACTCCAAAAAATATTACAGTTTAGGGAGCCTTTCTCAACCATCCGAACCCACTAAAGCAATAGATATATCTATTTATAACAAGAAAGGGAAGCAATCGCTGGAGGTACGAGTTGGCCTTATTCCCTTGAAAATATCTAGACATTTATTTGTTCTAACAACTCAGATAAATGCCTAAGCTATAAAACAGGAAAATGTTGGTGACTAATCTAATCATGCTTCTAACTACTTTGATCCTATTTTTCTTCTCAGCACCTATTTTTCCATGTGTCCCTTTGGAGCCTGTAGTTTTCCTCAGAATGCCAACTGCGACTTCTGTCACTTTCTCCATCGTTAACTTGTCCAAAGTTGTTGGCCTAGTCTTCCTAGATCCCTAGTGTTTGCTGGTAAACTTCCTTGTGTATCAACTCTGGGTAGTGCACCCTAAAATGTAACAATGAGATAAGGTAGCACCTATGTGTTGTGTATGTGTGCAGACTAGCTCCCTAACAAATATTATGCAGCGCCTATAGGTAGCGCCATTGTGTTGCACCCATGTACCAATTCTACCCTTTGTGTAATATTACACAGTGCTTTACGTAGCACCACTGTGTCCAGCTTCTGTTCTATGTAAGATATTGCGCAGTGCCTATACATAGCGCTACTTATGTTGTGTTTGCATACATCTTTGGGTGTCATTTCCAAAATGCAACATCTTTGAATCTAGGACATGTGCAGAGCATTTTGTGTCCTTCCAATTATGACAGATGCCTTGACTATACCATAGATAATGCCATTTACTACTGAGTGAAGCTAGCACTTTAGCAAAAAGTCAAAACCCATATAGCTAAATGCCTAGGAGCCTGTATAGATGGAAAACATAGTATCTGCATATCAGTTAACCCCTTACCAACTATTTTGTCATCTTAACACTTAGCCTCACACTCTTTCTAGTAGAAAGAGTCTCTTCAATTGGCTCAACAGATTTCTTCTTCCTAGCACTGGCAAGCTTCTTCGGTGTAGCTTAGCTTTCCTTAGTTGCTAGTTTATCATTTTCAATGGAATATTCTACCAACAACTATAAATTTCTTTGAGATGCCTCATCTTGCAAGTGTCTCAGCTCTGCCTTTATCTTCCTATTTTGAGCCTGAAAGCCTCTGTTTAGTCTGTAAAGATTCTTCAGTTGTTTATGAAGAGGCAAAGCCTTTCTCGCTTTGAACCTTGTCAAGTCTAGGGTATGGTTGTAGCCAATCATGAGCTCATTCATATGAGCCAAGTGGACCTTGTCTTCTTCTTTGAGACGATTTATTTCTCTCCTTGCATCCCTAAGCTGCTTGATAAGTCTTTTGTAGGTCTAGCTGTCAAGAGAGATAGTGGCATGCTCAGTCTCAATGGGCTTCTTCCTATACCCCTCTTCCTCCTGCATGGGAAGTGTCTTGTCTTTCTCATCAGGTTCCTTGTTGACTCTACCTTTATTATTCCTTCTCTGCACTGGGGTTTCATCCTTTGTTACCATAGGCTTCTCAATGTTTTTCTCAAACTTTTCAACTTTCATTTGCAAGGGTATTTTAGAACCTTTCTCCTTTCCCTTTTGTATAGGGGTTTCCTGCTTGTCTCTAGTAGACTACAAACTATATTTTCTCCTCTTCCTCTAAGTAAGGGTTTCAAATTTCTCCCCCATAAGCCCTTTAATGATTTTTTCTTTCTTCTTTAGAGCAACGCCTTCTGGCAAAGGATGCTCTTGAAAAACCTCCTTATGGATTGATGACCTAGTGAAAGGTCTATTACCCTTGATTTCAACTACTGGAAGAGGAGAGAGAAAGAGAATATTCTTCCCCTTTTTAGATGTCACCTTCGTAGAAGAAGGAACTTCTTCTAACCCTGGTGGAGGTGGTGATGAGAAATCTCTGTGTGGAGAAAAAAAAACTTCCTCCTCAGCTTACGTGACTTGCTTGTTGATCTTTGAAATAGGGGATCTGCCCTTTCTCTTCTTGTTGATCCCTACTTTAGTACTCGTGAGTGATGAAGGACCTGTGATCTGTGATTGGGGAGTAGGTGTTGGGTCCATATTGAAGTGAGAAGTAACCACAAAATTCTCCCATGAGATCTCTTTCTTTTGCAACTCTTCAGAGACTAACATTCTAATCAATCCAGAGTGAAAAAGGCTAGAATCTACATCCTTGGATTTGCCTTGCACCCTATCTAAAATTTTACCTATACTTCTCAATAGGTAATAAGGAGCATTCATCTTAAGTTTACCAGTAAAATGTAACAAAAACCTTACATGGTAATGGTACAAAGTGTTAAATCTCCCTTCACAAGTAAAATATCTTTGTATGATTTTCAACATTCTATCAAACTAATCGATCAACTGATTCCTCGACATACTCTGAGATAACTCATTGATTCGATATTCAGGTTTGAAGATGTAGTGTCCCCAAGGCCGATCCCCGTTGTAAACCATGTTTTGAAAGGAATTGTAATTATGTTTTATAGGATGGTGAGCCAAGTTCTTATAAGTTGGAGACTTATGTGTTTGTTAGGCCAGGGAGCCTAAGTGTTGAAGGCCAGGAGCCTATTGTTGTACTTGTATGTATGCAAAACATTTAATAAAATATAAACACCGATAGGTGCAGACTGACCACGATGAATGAGTGAAGGGGGACTAAGCATCCACAGAGTGGGAAAGGAATTAGGGGTTGGAAGGTGGGAAAGGGGATAAGTGTTGAGCCTGCGGGCTAAGCCTAGGGTGCTTAAGACTAGGAATAATATTTTAATATTATTCCAAAAAAATACATGTGCATTTTGTGTTTTATCCTAAGTTTTGGCAAGGGAGGACGTACAAGGGAGATGCGTGCTGGTGGAACGTATGAAGTTCCATGGGTGACAAGTGTCAACACTGACACATGCGAATAAACGAACAGGGTGAGCCATGACAAAAGGATCCTCCTCCTCCTCCTCCTCGATTCGACCCTCGGACTGCCAGAAGGGGAACTAGTCTGACTTCTGCAGAGAAACCCTTGTGCATCCTCTGAACCAAAAAGGCATGTATCTGTGTTTGTTCCAGGATAGCCGGTACATCCCCTATTTGAACAGTTCGAACCTGCGTTGACCCCTGCGTGGATTGTTTGTCACGCATCCCTGACAACCAGAGCGTGAGTCTATCCTATGTTGGCGGATTGTGAAATAAGAAGTGACTTGCCATTGTTGAACCTGTTGGAAATCCCGTGTCTGTTTTCCCCATGGGTTGTTGTGACCACACAGTGCTGGACTGCGTGGGGTCTTGTTGGCCAGTAGTACAATTCTCTCTCTAGGTGAGAGAGGTGATTGAGGTTGGTAGAACAGGTTGTTGGCCTGTGAGCGATTCTCTCCAGGTGAGAGAGTGTGCAGAGGAAGGAGAGAACTCCTGGAAGGAACCCTGTAGCTGCCACAGAGCCCAGAGACTTCCGGTCTGGCCTGTTCTTGTAACCCAAGGTAAGGGATATTAGTAGCCGAAGGAATGTCCAGGTGATAGAGAAGGTGTATAATCCTGGCGTGGAACAGGCATGTGGGGAATGAGGGTCTGTGGGCAGTGAGCGTGGGAGGTTCCTAGGAGAGAATTCCTTCCTTGTGGTTGTGTGCTGTTTTCCCTGTAACCTCAGCTAGCCCAGTATTCCTTGTCTTAGGGTGGAGCTTAGTCCCAGCTTGGGGGTGACCCACTGCTAAGCTGATGAGCAATGTGGTCTAAGGATGGGAGGTTCGTGGAAGGCCTGCACTTGGTTGGTGGAATCTACCATTGATAAAGATAAGTATCTGATTATGCTTTAATCATGTTTTGCATGAATGTGCTGCTTATGTATCATGTTTTCCACTGTGTATATGAATTAATATGAAAATCTAATTGCTTGTTGATTATGGCAGTAATTCATATGAATACTTTGTTTTGAATGTATTTATTGTTTAAATGTATGTGGGTTAAATAACATCTGTATGAGTTATGTACAAAATTTTGTTATAATCTTCTTTTAAGAGCGATTAAACCTTAGTAGCAGAAAAGGTGCGCTACAGTTTGGTATCAGAGCCAAGGTTTTGACATTGATGCTAGATGGGCCAGTGGAGTGGTCTTTGGACCGAGAATGCGAGGGAAAAATTGGGTCTAGAAGGCCAATTTCGTACCCTGGTTTACTCCAAAATTTCAAGGAGTTACTTGACGAGTTTTAAAGCTCAGGAGGTATAGCGGCGTTATGAAACCGCAGCCAGTGTGGTATGAGTCCACAGGGAGAGAGGACTCCACACCGGTGGTGTAGGAGCTCTAGGATCTGTTCGGGAGGGAAGGCGAACCCTTGTGACCGTCAGATCTGAAAAGTGTACATGGGGTTTAAAGACCTTTGGATATTGCACAGGAGTGTGGAAATCGCGATACGCGAAATCCCGAATTAGTCAGGACTGTCCATCTCGAAGGGACAGGTGGCGATAATAAAGATCCCATCGACATTTTGCATATCAAAATATCAATATATCGACATTTTTTAAATCGAGAGTCACAATGATAGGAGGTCGGGAATTTTCATGGTAAAAGTCCCGGGAATGATCCGAGCCATCCATTTGTGTGGACACATTTAGAAGATCGAGTGACGCATCGGTATATCGGCTACCGGGGTTTTGAGTTGAAATAGAGATTTTTCATCGGGGAATCGCAAGTTTCAAAATCCCAATATTGGATCTGAGCCATCTGTCAGTTGGGACACGTGGGTGAGATTGGGAGTCGATCGAGAAATCGGGGTTCGAGGAATCGCGAATCCTGAGGACATATGTGTTTCGGCATTGGAATGTCTGAAACCCCGATAGGAAGTATGACTGTGGTCATATAAGGAGAGGTCATGTGAACCACGAGTCTATCCTGGAGAGCTAACGGGAGTTAGAGCGCATCGGCGTTTGGAAGCCCAAAACCCCGAAAGGATATGGACCATTAGATCTAGCTCGTCGAGGATCATTGGATCACGTATAAGAAACCGTGTATCAGATTTCGAGGATAGGAGTGACAAGAGGTTGGGAGTCACTGCGTAATGAAGTGCCGGGTACTGATAACCCAAAAGTCCCAAAAGTCCCAAAAACTGAAGTTTAAAAAAAAAAAAAAAACCCAAAAGTGCAGAGTCGAACGAGAGCTCAGAAAACCCATTGGAATCGAAATGTCTTTTGTTCTTGTTCGTATTGGTCATAAATGTTGTGGATTGTTCGTGAAGTTTTGATGGCCTGACAAACTTCGAATTTAATTTCACAGTGCAGGTGCAGAGTTCAACAGAGGTCATGACTCCAGTTAACCAACATCAAGTATGGAGTGGGGAAAGGTGCAGATTACCCCTGAAATAGAAGACGAACAAGAAGGAAAGGATGTTAACCTGGGATTCAAAGGATCGAACTCCAATGGGCATGGAAAAGAGAAGGATAAGTAAGGACACATAATGAAAATCATTGAAGGATTGCAAAGAGAAGCCAAGGCTCGCCGAGCTGACAGTCGAAAGCTCATGAAAGTCAGAGATCGGAAGGGTGAATTAAAATTAAAAATTTTGAAGAGCCTGGAAAGGATAGAGAAGAAAATCGAGAAGGGAAGAGACTCGAGTAAGACGGAGAGTCACAAAACCCATGGGAGAAGAAGTAGGTCAAGGAGTGGTAGCCAACATTTTAGTCGCTCCCAAAGACATTCTGACAGGAAGACACATAATAGTTCAAGCCCATCCCCTACCAGAAAACATCGAAAATATGGAAAGGAGGAATTGAAGGGAGAGATGAACAAGATTAAGCCTTCAACATTTGATGGATAACATAAGAAGGAGGAAGATGATGATACATGGTTGCTTGGCATGAATAAATACTTCCAACTGCAGAATTATTACGCCCATGCAGAAGGAAGAATTGCAATGTACCAACTGAAAGGAAAAGCATCCATGCGGTGGGATCAGTTTGTGGAAGTGCAACACATCAGAGAGAAAGAGGTCACTTGGAAGGAATTTAAGAGGTATTTCGAGAAGAAATACCTCACTAAAATATACTATGATACGAAGATGAAGGAGTTCTTCGAACTCAAGCTAGGCAACATGACTATTGATGAGTATGAACGAAGTTTCCTAGAACAACTGAAGTATGTTCCATTCATCAAAGATGAGGCTGTCAAAATTCAGAGATATCTGAGTGGATTGCCACCTTCCATGAGTGAAAAGACTCAATATGACGATCCTAAGACCATGGAAGAGACCATAAGAAAGGATAAATACTTGTATGAATAGCAAGGAGAAAGGCCTATCCTTCGGAAGGTTTGGAATGATCAGAGGAAGTTTAAGAAGGAACAGAGGCAGAAGGGAAACAAGCCTTCCTTTTTCAGAAACACTCCTTGGGGACAGTCATCTTTTAGAGAGCCCAGGAAAGTTGAAGGGAGTGAGCAGGTGCCAAGACCGCCACCTATGGAGTGTTGGGGTTGTAAAGGGAATCATAGTTACAGAGACTGCCCCCACAAAAAAGACAAAGCAAGAATTGTCCATATTGTTCAGCAAGATAAAAAAGTGGAGGATATGGGCAGTAGAATGCTGTGGATCTACGCAGCCATGGACAATAAGCAAGAAAAATTTCAATCGCACATGATTGAAGTGGAAGGTACGATCAATAATCGACCACTTGTTATTTTAATTGATTCAGGGGCTAGCAATAGTTATGTAGATCCTAGAGTGGTGTAAAGTTTTCATCTAACGAGAAGTAAACATGAGAAGTCTTGGTTAGTGAAGTTGGCCATAGGGACCAAGAGGAAGGTCACTGAATTGGTTAAGTCCTATTTAGTGGACATGAAAGGAATGAGCACTAAGGATGAATTGAAAATTTTTCCTTTAGGCTCGTACGATTTCTTAATTTGGATGGACTGGTTGGAAGAGAACCATTCCCTTCTAGATTACCGTAACAAGAGATTCACATGATTGAAGGAAGAGGGAAATCAGGTAACAGTCCAAGGAATTCCCAGAGCTGTGGCTGTGAGGGAAATCTCAGCCATGCAGCTGAAGAAATGTTACCGAAAAAGCTGTCAATTATTTGCAGCTCGGGTGGAAGAAGCATCCCTAGATGAATTCTAGAATCTAGAAGACCACAAAGTACTCAAAGAACTCAAGGACATATTTTAGGAGGTACCTGGACTACCTCCGAAGAGGGACATCGATTTTTCTATAAATTTGATGCCTGGAGCAGCTCCAGTTTCGAAGGCTCCTTGTAGAATGAGCACACCAGAGCTGAAAGAGTTGTAATTGAAGCTCGAAGAGATACTAAAGAAAGGTTACATTCACCCCAGTGTGTCACCGTGGGGAGCCCCGGTCCTATTCGTGAAGAAGAAAGATGGGACGTTGAGGCTGTGCATTGATTTTCGACAGTTGAATAAGGTCACTGTCAAGAAAAAGTATCCTCTGCCAAGGATTGATGATCTTTTTGATCAGCTGAAGGATGCGAAAATATTTTCTAAAATAGATCTCCGATCAGGATATCACCAAGTGAGAATAAAGGATGAGGACATCAGCAAGACCGCCTTTAGAACAAGGTACGGTCATTATGAATTCACGGTGGTGCCGTTTGGACTGTCCAATGCACCTGTTGTTTTCATGTGCTTAATGAATGGAGTGTTCAGATATTATTTGCACAAGTTTTTCATAGTCTTCCTGGACGATATCTTGGTGTATTCCAAGACAGAGGAAGAACATGAACAACACCTGAGAATGATGCTACAAGTGTTGAGAGAACACCAGTTGTACGCAAAAATGAGCAAGTGCTCATTTTACCAAAGGCAGATCCATTACTTGGGACACATTATATCTTAAGAAGGGATCATTGTGGATCCTAAAAAGGTATAGGCCATTCGAGAATGGCCAACACCAAGGAATGTGGCATAAGTTAGATCTTTTATGGGTCTGGCAGGCTACTATAGGAGGTTTATAGCCGGATTCTCAAAGATAGCTCATTCTATCACTTCCTTGCAAAGGAAGGAGAAGAAGTTCCAGTGGACTAAAGAATGTGAGAGAAGCTTCCAGCGATTGAAGCAGCTTCTAACTAGTGCTCTGATCCTGAGGATTGCAGATCCAGACAAGGATTATGTAGTGTGCACAGATGCGTGTAAGGAGGGGCTGGGAGGAGTTCTCGGCGAAGAGGGATTTGTAATTTTTTATGAGTCCCAAAATTTGAAGGAGCATGAGAAGAATTATGCCACTCACGATTTAGAGCTGGCAAAAATCATCCACACCTTGAGGAAATGGAGACATTACCTCATGGGCAAGAGATTCGAGTTGAGAGCAAACCATAACGGTCTGAATTATTTATTTGATCAGCCGACCTTAAATGCCAGGCAAATTAGATGGCTGGAGTTTCTGTGTGAATATGACTTTGATATCAAGAATATCAAAGCGAAAGAAAATAAGGTGGTTGATGCACTCAGCAGAAAAGTGCACGAATTACATGCTACAACCATTAGCATGTACTAGACTGAGATGAAAGACAGAATTTTGGAAGCTACAAGTACTAATTTGCAGTACAAAAATCTTGTAGCAAAGCTACAACAGCGTGAGAGACCACAGATCAAGGAAAGTTACACCTTGGGAACTAATGGTTTACTTCTGTATAAAAACATAGTGTATGTACCTAATGTCCGAGAATTGAAGCTGGCAATTCTAAAGGAGATGCATAACATGACTTATGATGGACATCCTAGATATCAAAAGACTATGGCAATAGTCAAAAGCCATTATTTTTGGCCGGGTTTGAAGAAAGAAATCGCTAAATACATCTCCAAATGTATGGAGTGCCAAAAGGTTAAGGCTGAGCACAGGCACCCAACAGGGTTGCTGCAGCCTTTACCTATTCCTGAATGGAAATGGGACGTGGTAACAATGGATTTTATCACTGGACTACCTAGAACAAGAAAGAAACATGATTCAATCATGGTGGTGGTGGACAAGATTACTAAAGATGCCCATTTTATTCCACTGAAAACCACCCATAGAGCAGTAGATGTTGCTGATATCTTCTTAAAAGAAGTTACATTCTTGCACGGAATTCTTAAGACAATTGTGTCTGATAGAGACCCGAAATTCACTTCGAATTTCTAGAAAGGACTGTTCAAAGGATTCAGAACGAATCTGAACTTTAGTACAACGTATCATCCCGAGTTTGATGGACAGACAGAGAGAGTGAACAGAGTAATAGAAGACATGCTAAGAATGTATGTGATGGATAAACCATCAAGGTGGGAAGACTACCTACATTTGGTAGAATTTTCCTACAATAATGGGTATCATGCATAATTGAAGATGAGCCCATTCGAAGCGCTTTATGGAAGAAAGTGCAACACTCCAGTGAGATGGGATAATCCAGCTGACAGAGTAGAAGTTGGGTCTGAACAGCTCAAAGAGATGGAAGACCAAATGATAAGAATTAAACATAATCTAAAAGCTGCCCAGGACAGGTAGAAAAGTTACGCTGATAGTAACCGAAACCACAGATAATTCAAAGTGGGTGACCATGTTTTCCTGAAAGTGAAAACTAACAGGAGTTCCATGAAGCTAGGAAGTTGCGCCAAGTTGGCAGCAAGATTTTGCGGGCCATTTGAGATCCTGGAAAGGATTGGGCCAGTTGCATACATGCTTGCATTACCTGCATCTATGATTGTACATAATGTGTTTCATGTTTCATTTCTTAAATAATATGTACCTGATGCTAATCATATTATCGATTGGACTGTGATTCTGGTGGAACCAGAAGGTGTCTTGCAAGTGTATCCTGTGCGCATATTGGACAGGAAAAGAAAACAGCTCCGGAATCGAGCTATAGAGATTGTAAAGGTCCAGTGGACCTGGTACGGTCCTGAGGATGCAACATGGGAGCATGAAGAGGTTATGCGGGCAGAGTACCCACATCTTTTTGAATATTTTGAAAGGCTTGTAGAGACAGTGTAAGTTGCACTGAGGACAGTGAAAAAATAAGGGGAGGGGGATTGTAGTGTCCCCAAGGCCAAGCCCCGTTGTAAACCATGTTTTGAAAGGAATTGTAATTATGTTTTATAGGCTGGTAAGCCAAGTTCTTATAAGTTGGATACTTATGTGTTTGTTACGCCAGGGACCCTAAGTGTTGAAGGCCAGGAGCTTGTTGTTTTACTTTTATGTATGCAGAACATTTAATAAAATATAAACACCACCAGGTGTAGACCAACCACGATGAATGAGTGAAGGGGGACTAAGAATCCACAGAGTGGGAAAGGAATTAGGGGTTGGAAGGTGGCAAAAGGGGCTAAGTGTTGAGCCTGGGGGCTAAGCCTAGGGGGCTTAAGCCTGGGAATAATATTTTAATATTATTCCAAAAAAAGACATGTGCATTTTGTGTTTTATCCTAAGTTTTGGCAAGGGAGGACATAGAAGGTTGATGTGTGCTGGTGGAACACAAGCAGTTCCATGGGTGACAAGTGTCAACCCTGACGCATGCAAATAAATGACTAGGGTGATCCATGAGAAAGGCTCCTCCTCCTCCTCCTCCTCGATTCGACCCTTGGACTGCCAGAAGGGGAACTGGTCTGACTCCTGCAGAGAAACCCTTGTGCATCCTCTGAACCAAAAAGGCGTGTATCTGTGTTTGTTCCTGGATAGCCAGTACATCCCCTGTCTGAACAGTTCGAACCTGCGTTGAACCCTACGTGGATTGTTTGTCACGCATCCCCGACAACCAGAGCGTGAGTCTATCCTATGTTGTCAGATTGGCAAATAAGAAGTGACCTGCCATTGTTGAACCTGTTGGAAAGACCGTGTCTGTTTTCCCCGTGGGTTGTTGTGACCACGCAGTGCTGGACTGCGTGGGGTCTTGTTGGCCAGTGGTACAACACTCTCTAGGTGAGAGAGGTGATTGATGTTGGTAGAACAAGTTGTTGGCCTGTGAGTGATTCTCTCCAGGTGAGAGAGTTCACAAAGGAGGGAGAGAACTCCTAGAAGGAACCCTGTAGCTGCCATAGAGCCCGGAGACTTTCGGTCCAGCCTGTTCCTGTAACCCAAGGTAAGGGAGATTAGCAGCTGAAGGAATGTCCAGGTGACAGAGAAGGTGTATACTCCTGGGGTGGAATAGGCATGTGGGGAATGAGGATCTGTGGGCAGTGAGCGTGGGAGGTTCCTGGGAGAGAATTCCTTCCTTGTGGTTGTGTTTTGTTTTCCCTGTAACCTCAACTAGCCCAATATTCCTTGTCTTGGGGTGGAGCTTAGTCCCATCTCGGGGGTGACCCACTGTTGAGCTGATGAGCAGTGTGGTCTAAGGCTGGGAGGTTCGTGGAAGGCCTACACTTGGTTGGTGGAATCTACCATTGATAAAGATAAGTATCTTATTATGATTTAATCATGTTTTGCATGACTGTGTTGCTTATGTATCATGTTTTCCGCTGTGTATATGAATTAATATGAAAAGCTAATTGCTTGTTGATTATGGAAGTAATTCATATGAATACTCTGTGTTGAATGTGTTTATTTTTTAAATGCATGTGGGTTAAATAAATTTTGTATTAGTTATGTACAAAATGGTGTTATAGTCTTCTTTTAAGAGCGATTAAACCTTAGTAGCAGAAAAGGTGCGCTACAGAAGAGACCTTTAACAGAGGGTGAACACAAAACCATGGCCCTAAACCAATTTTCACCTAAAATGGGAATTCCTGTTGTAGTTGAGATGGAGGTTTTGGTTACCTCAAATTCCAAATCCCCAACTCTGGTTTTCTTGCCATCAAATTTAATCCAATTTTTTTTTCTACTTATGGATGGCCTCTCTGCATGTTCTAGCAGAAAGAGGGGCATCCTTCTCTTTGAAACATCTCCCTTTCCATGGGCTCTGTGTCAAAAAGGTGCATCTCCACAGGTTTTGTCCTAACTATCTTGCCACCTTTGTGTTCTTTCTTCGACTAAGGGGTCTCCATGACTCAAAATGAGGTTCCTTAAGAGGCTTAAGGGATGTTGATGACCAGAAAGTTTCAATTTAGGTATCAAATGCACAAGTATGGCCCTTTAAAACTGGTAGTGCTTAGAAAGTCGATCTTGACTATGGAGAATAGAATTTTAGACATTTACAGGATTTTTAGAGAATTAGACTATGAAGGGGTGATCTGAAATGGCTCTTTGTATAAGATGAAAGGGGAGCATGAAAAACAGAGAGGGTTTGAGCAGCGCCTCTGGGTAGCACAACACATACGCAGAGGATAGGCTATTACAGACCTATGACTTCAAAGGCTAAAGTAACAAATAGTAATTAGACCATGGACATGGGCGAGGAAGTTTACAGGAATGCAAATATAGCTCCTTTAGTACCCTACAAGCTCAACAAACCAAAAAATAGAGCACAAATTTCCTATGAAAATAAATATGCAAAGGAGGTTGCACAAGATACCTGTAAAGTCGACAGCTGTTGAGATCCTCAGCGCGATATTAGGATGAAATTGAGGAAACTTCGACCCTGAAATTTCTCATAGCATTGGATTTAGTTGACACATGGTCGCCTAATCGGAACTGACAAATTTACGTAGAACAACACTATTGAACTTTTTCAAAATTTAAAAACCGTTACCAAGGATCATAAATGCAAGATCTTTGAAGGATCTTAACCGACTTCTGGCAATGAAAACAAGGGACGGGATCTCAATCATGGAAATCATGACTTGGAGTGGATGGATAATAAACGTGACAGACACTATAGAACTGTCTGATGAGTAAGAAGCACTTCCAAATCAAAAAATGATTAGACAGGTAAGCAAGTACAATGAGTCATGCTTACTGGGTCATGAGTGAAGATGAAGGGGTTTCATATCATCTTTACAATGGGAGGGATTTATTTAAGGATAAGTCATGAAGGGAACCAAAAGAGTCATGAGCCTAAGAGGTTCTAGAACCACAAACAAAATTGAGGACCAACAAGGACTATGATTCAAAACTCTTAATCTTCTAAGGTGAACTTAACATCAAACTTTAGGAGGATGAGACTCAAAAAATTTAATCTAAGGTTTTTCTTTAAACAATATTAATCAAACTAAAGACCCAAGGAAACATAGTGTGATAAAAAGATCCATGATCAAGAGAAACAAAAAGATGACACATTGTTCTATATTGGTCCTCTAATATTTTCCTGTGGAATATAAGTTTAATTGGAGTTTAATTAAAAGAACAATGAGTGTCTTATATAAAAGTTACTGAAGGTGAGATACTAACATGGTATGTCTCATATGTAATATGTAGAAATGATGGAGGAACTAGTGAGGGAAATGGATCCACTTGCTAAGATCCCTTTGGCATATTAGTAGTATGTGGCTTTACTGTGGGATGCGGGAGGAAACAATGTTACCATTGTGGATCCCTTTGGAATAATAGTAGATGATCCCTTTGGAATATTAGTATATGATCCCTTTGGCATATTATTAGTATGTGGTTTGAGAAAATTTTGTGGTAGTGAGAAATCTTGAGTATAATCGAGCTTTCCTTGATTTTTGTGTGGGACTTCATATTCCAAAGTGCAATTTTGGGAGCTGATGATTGGCATTGTTACCAAGGTCAAAAAAATTTGATTCCCTGGATTCAATAGATCTGGTATATCATGGTGTTGGGAAGTCGTATTTATTTGAATCATTAGTTTACAATTTCATGTATTGAGGGTGAGAGAAATAAATGATATGCAAGGCATTTCAAGGTCTCACATGGTAACTCCAATTATGGATCGCATCCCTTTGATTGTTATGGATAATTTTTCTCTAGTCTAGGAGGATCAAGATTTTAACTACTATATTTTTTTTCAACACAAAAGATATATTGATGGGGGTGGTGAGAATAATCTTGAAGTATTGAAATAATAGAATTGGATAGAACCCTAAGAAGGGGATTCTTTGTCAAATCATTGTCAATGGAGAGTTATATGAGGATCCTCTATATGACATTTACTACCATGATTATGAAGAAAAACATCATAATTTGATATTTTTCTTG
>ML783488.1:367620-403751 GCA_009831015.1 Picea engelmannii | reverse complement strand
ATTGGCTACAACAGAATATTTTCCTTCCATTAATTGTTTCAGATGCATCTGTTGTTCAGGAATGACAACCATGTCTAAGAGGGTCGCATATTCCTTAATGTTCGCCAATTGATTTAGGATATTGTATTTGGAGGAGGGGGGAGAGGGAGTGATTCCTCGACTCTCAATAATTTTAGGAACCTGGGGTGCAACAACGGTTCATGATAAACTCAGGATAAAAGAATTGCAAGGAGGGTCAAATTTGCCTTTTGCGGAATAGGCTTTGTTTCTAGCGTTGATGACCATGACATCTTCTGGCTTAGCGAAATATAGGACAACGATATTATCTTTGGGTCTTTTACCATAGATCTTGTCTCTGGAACTCTTCCTTACCTTACATGTGGTTTCTTCATGGTTTTCCTCGCAAAATTTACACCAACTCTGAGGCATGATAACTTTGGGCTAAAAATTATTTTCAACGAGACTTCTAAAAGGAGGGGAAGAAGAGGATCAAGCTCCAGGGGTGAGAGGGTTGACAATACCTTTCCACTCAAAATATATCATGTGATTATTCATATCTTGTACCAGCTGTAAGAGAGCGTACATATCCATCTATCTAACCGATTCTCCCTAGGGTAGATCAGTTCGGTCAAGTTGTTCCTCATACTCTAAGAAAGTGTGCAGAGAGGAACAAAGATTATCAATGGCCTTTTCTTCAATCCTATGATGGTAAGGAGAAGGCAATGCATTGTAGTAATGCATGAAGGCATCTTGGTTCCGAGGGATGATAATTTTAGGGATTTGATTATATAACTTGGTGAAATGCAAGTTGAAAGACCTGATGGTCTTACCATATTTGTAAGTGACGTTGTTGTACTCCCTTAACTTCTCAGTAGGAATTTTGGATTTCTCATAAGTGTATTGTAACCAATAAATCAACTCCTCCCAAGTAGACAAGATCTTAGGAGGAAGGTCAAAGAAATTGGTCCCAGCCTTTCCCTCCAAGGAATTGACAAACAAGCACTTGCAAGTGTCATTTTCGTTAGCCCTATGTTATGACAAGCATTAGAAAATACCACTAGGTGTTCATTGGTACTGACAATGTTATTTCCTGAAAACATAGGCAAATTCTCTTTAAAATTTGGAAGCAAGTGAGTAGTAGGTGCTAGGCTAACAAGAGAGGACACATGCCATGGTTTAGTTCTGGAATCTTCCTTGAACTGAAAAAGGCCACACTTTTTAATGATTTTGGTGGGGTTTGTAGTAGAATGGACGGGGATATGGTGGTTGTACAAGCTACTGATCACTAATGACGATGAATATTGGGAATATGGAGCACTTCCAGTGCCACTAGAGTGACCACTAGATGCCATCTTGTGGATGATAGATGAGGGAAAGAAAGACGATTTGGATGAATCAGATAAAGTTCTCCTTAGAGCAATTTGTTGGGCAGATAACACAACGTTTTTCCTTCCTATTTCAGCAATAGGATTGATTTCAGGTGTCAAGCCTCTTCTTCTTCTAGAAGCACGAGAATATAAGGACATGAAAGAAAGGCCAAAACTAAAGAAACAAAGGGTTATTGTTGATTTTAGGGCTGCCTACTTCTAGCTTCCAATTGTTCTTGAAAACTAATATCTCTTTCAATTGTTGCCCAAGAACAGTTAATCTTAGCACGGGTCCTAGCAGTGTCTAAAATAGTATGAAATAGGTTCAAAGAAATGTTGGTCTGGTCTTGGAGATCGGGCTCAAGATCGGGCTACCTTGCAACAAGAACAGTCATTAATAGAAAAACAATCCAAGAATTAAAAACAGAAAAATAAAGATGTATTGATGAAAATCAAGTATAAAAATTAACCATAGAGATATCGAAGATCTCCCCAATATGGTCACCAAATAAATGTTGAGGAAAAGATATGAATTTATCATACTCAATCATTTTCATAATTTACTTGGATAAAGTAAAGTAGACGGGAATATCACCCCATGTCTATAGCCAACAAAAATATGTATCCTAACTCGCAAGTATTAATTACAAGTTCTTAGGCTAGTTTTTTGTCAAACAAAAGCTTGTTGGAAATTCACTTTTTATGTATTTTTCTGAAAGTATCAGTTGTTCAAATAAATGTAAGAACAAAAGTAAGGACACCAAGATCATAATCAGGATAGAGGAGACATAAAACAATCCTTTATTTCATTCCAATTCATCAAAGAGTCATTGTCTTTACAAAACTTCACACACAAATCTTGGACCAAAGTCAAACATAGAAATCATTGATGGAACATACAAAATGACCTCTGACAGAAAACCAAAATTGAACTCTAAAAGTTGGATCATCTTGCCACATATTATTGCCCACTCGACTTTGCACAATAGCCTTTATCAGTCATGAAAGTTAATTCACAGACAAGCAATCCTACATAGACTATCAAAGATAGATCAACACCTCTGAAGAACAAGTGTTTGAATGATTTGATTTAGCCATGAATATTGTTGTCCACAATAAGACCCTCCTATCTCAAAACAAAATTAGGCTATGATGAATATATGAATGAATGAAAACTGAACTATCTCAACATAAACTCAAAGAGAAAACCTTACCATGATTTGTGCTTCTATCCTCCCTTGCTCCTCCCCTTAGTTCAACTTTTAACAATTTAGAATTCGTTGGAGTAGTTGAACTAATTTATTAGTTAAGCTAACATAAGGCTTTAACTAACTTTAGTTAAAGGGTGGGCGGGGGGGGGATTAATAATCATAATAGGGTCATAATTAAATAATAACTAATAGGTGAGGCCCCCTTCTGACTCCTTTAGTGATAACAAACATCACATCATAACATAATCCCTTTGATAAGAAAAAACACCCCTTGTGCCTCCCTTCAAAACATATTTTCCTTTGACAATTTTGTCTCATAAAACTTCAAAATATTTCAAGCTAATACTCATATATCCAAAATAAATCATGCTGTCAAAAATCCATGGAGTCCATTGTCATAAAACAATAAATAGCATAAAATTTTAAAACCCTATTTTCCAGTCTATGAAGCAACCCTTCCTTAACTGTTGTTATCACCTCCCGGTTTCCCTAAATTTGCCTTGATTTCGGCAAATCCTTTAGGCTTTATCTCACTGATCACATGGGAACAATCATCCCTCATATGCATCCGTGAAGACACAGATTTTTTAGAGTCGTCAGAGGGTTAGGAAGGGGAAGCGATGGATTTTCCTTTATCCAATGCTTGATGGGCTTCAGTCTTCAATCTCTTCCTGGTGTGGGAAGATTTCACTAGCGAGTAGTGAGGGGTAGCTTTGAAAATTAGGTTTAAATGTGGGGGATTATGAAAAGTTAAGATTTTCTAGCAATGGTGTAGGGAGACTACTGGGTGGACAATCACCTGCCACCCATCATTTTTGGGGACTTCAGGCTGTAAAGAGACAGAAGGAGGCACAAGGATACCGGGGGCTTGAAGGGCTTGGAATGGGGGAATTTTAGGCCTTGGTTGGACTATTCCTTGTCCAATCCAAGTAAAGAATCCATCATGGAACAATTGGCCAAGCTCTTCTGAATCAACATCAAAATGTATAGAGAACCTAGGCCTTCTTGGGCCTCGGTTCTAGTTACCTCTACCTTTGTTTCCACTGCCATGTCTTCCCCGACTGAAAAAACTCATCCTGCATATGTTAACAATTAGAAAATAGTCTTTTAAATAACCAAGCATGAGAAATCCTTAAAAATACAATATAAATTTGGCTCAGAATGTATCAGGCTCATGCAATACAACACATACAAATTTTTCTAATGTTAATCAATGAGGAGGGGGGTGAAAAAGTGTTATGGGATTCGTGAGGGGTTTGTATTGAGAGAAAAAAAATGATATAAAAAAGGGGAGAAGGAATGGTCACTGCTCAATGACAAAAACAATCAATTGTAAATCAACCCAAAAAACCTTACTGCAAACCACACAAGACACTGCCACCTGATTCACTTAACACTGAAAGTTTCTTAGTTGTAATCAATGTCAAAACAAGGAGTGAACAAAATGAATATGGGATATGTGAGGGGGTTGTAATTAGCGGAAAATGAGATAATGAGGGGAAAAAAAACATTTATTTTTCATGATATTAATCAAGCAATCCAATCATAACTTGCAGTAAGAACTATATGGATCAACCAACAATCAGATGACCTAGTAAAATTCCTCTGTATTTACCTAATTCCATTGTCCATTAATAACCAATACAGTGTCATTACAACATAAGTCTTTCACGCATTGGTAGAGGTTATGTTCCTTTTCTTTGTACATTATGTATTTTATGACAGTCAACAATTACACTCATTCCCAATCTGAAATCATTAACCTCCGCCACTTCCATACTTTTCTTCAATCTTCATTAAAAAATCGTTCTTCCATAAAATAATGAAGACACTATTCCTGTAATTGAATCAATCAAGATCTATACTCATATCCATTCCCACATATATACACAGTGAGAAAAAAAAGAAAATAGTCAAACTTCACATGCCACGCTTCAAAAGGCAATTGACTATACAACTGACAGTCATCATTTAGACACATGCTACGCAGAAGTAGAATTTTGAAGCTATTTAATCATGCCACTGTAAAACATAGTATCTCAGTGGGACTTAAAACTGAGGAAAACATCCCACACAACTATCATCAGCAATGATCCACTTGCAAAAAACCAAATGCACTTAGAATTCAGAGGGTATCATTAGGCATAAAAACAAGCCATCCATATTATAAGTGGTGCACCACTGAGAGAATTCTACATTGTAATAATTCCCATAACCACACAACAATATATAACCATGATATAACTCAAAAACCTCATTCTGGTCTATTTATTAAGACACCTATGAGTGACCAGGCCGTGCACATTCAAGTGTATTCTACCAATGACAAAGATGCAGTAGAAATATCCAATCCAATCTTCTAATTATCGAAACATCATCTACATGACGCGACATGTGTGAACAACACCAAACCCCTGTGACCAATTCCAACCATTATCCAAACATCATAATCTTCACTCTAATGGTTGTATAATAACCAACAATTTGGCACCATGGTAAGGGAAAACAATCGACCAAACAAGCATGGTAACGGTGTATCCCCATGAACCAAAACCAAAATGAAAGAGACACAACCATAAAAAAAAAAATTGATTCTTTGACAACAGGAAGTCAACTGTGAACCTTTAGAAGTGAAATTGGAAATGAGGGGCTCACACCATTATCATAGAGGTATTTTCCAAAATCCATATTAACACAACTGCTATACGAATAACAGGTGAGCCCGCATTCGAAGTAATAGGCCATAATAAACTTAACATACTCGAAAGACTTCTTATGAAGCTCCAATCTTGAGAGTTTAAGGGTTTTCACAGTATCCATCATACGAGGGAGGGGGGAACCAACTATAGTGGAACTTCGAGGCTAAAGGCATGCACTTAAGAAGGATCACGATGCTTGTGAATGGGAGGCATTTCCTTGACAAAGTTGAACAAGGTTCTAGTTGAACCCAAGAACTATGAAGACAATCATCCAGACATCTTTTTTAAAGAAAAACCTTTAACAAAATGCAGTGGTAACAAAATCTATCACCCAGGAATACCACCAACTCTGATGAAATCACATCAATTATATGCAGAACCATCGATTTTCCATTAAAAGATGAAGCCACAGAGCTGCAATACTCAGGACAACACAAACCCATACAACTGAGCCAAAAACATTTCATAACCAGAGTGAAGTCAAGAATGACTAAAATAGACATACGTGTCAATCGAAAACCTCAAGACGAGAAGTGGTCGAGTGGTTTCACCCTGCTGAAAATCCGTAGTGTGAACACAACAACCATATCAAACAATAGTCTGATTAGGGTGGCAACCAACGGGAAGGGTAAAGGTGACATGCAGTAAATGCACGTCACCTCCACCCATATCACATTTACTCCATTGTACATGCCAACGAGCCCCCATTAACAACATTAATCAACCAATGCATCGAGAATATCAACTCAATAGAGCATAGCATAATCCAAGTTCCACACTCAATCATTTGTGTCGTTACCTTTCCACATGTGCCACCCATGCTATAATTCAAATGAATCGCTTGACCACTATACAACAGAACCATCACCAATAGCACAACCATCATAAAAAAAAAATTCAAAGCCATTACTTCCATAAGCCACCAAGGTTTATAACATATGCATGTTGGCTACCGATTGCATCAATCAACACATAACCAATGTATTATCACTTTCCAAGAGTGCACCACCAAACTTCCGCGATATGCATATCAAATTTAACAGTTTTAAATTGCCATTTCCTTGTTAGTTAGGACTTAACCACTATCAACGAGTATTTCATTTATATAATATCGTAGAGCTAGGTTTTTTCCTTTTTGTTTCTACATATAGTATTTTTATTTTCCTTAAAATGCCCTTCTGCAATTTTTACTAGCATTTGTTGTGCAGGCGCGAGAAGAACAAATACCATAATGAATAGTGACTGTAGTATCATGCATGAAGAACATCCCAAAGTTTAATTAATGACAACCATATTCTCATCAACCATGAAACCCTTGTAGCACATCATCATAACATTGAAAAAGAACATACCTGATCTTTCAAAAGTTCATGAGGGTTCCACCTACTAGCATTATTTAGTCTTATATAATAGTAGGCTTTAGCAACAATTTGCGGGCGAAATTACGTTGACGTTTTCAAATGTCAACAACATGCAAATAAATTCTTTCTTTCTGTAAGACTACAAAATATTCAACATGAGGATGTGGTTTGTCATTTGTTCCCCATTATATTTGAGAATACATATTCTAGATGGTTCTTCTCTCTAGAGGAAGCCTGCATTACTAGTTGGAGAAACTTTGAGACCATTTTTCTTAGGAAATTTGGGGAAAACAAAACTCCAAAAAATTTAGTCCTAGAACTATCATGAATTAAAATTTATTATGAGGAATCGGTCAATGACTACAATCAACGCTTCTTTACATTATTGAAATGAATCCCACAAGATTATAAAACTACTGAAGAAATTTCCATTGAATTCTACACCTCTGGTTTTCCCATGTGCATGGTGATGTTTGTTAAGAAAGGTGATAAAATCACCCTCGAAGAAGATTTTTAGGAAGATCTTAATGTTGAAAATAACATGTTGAGTTTAAAAGGGAATCCCAGGGAATAATCATCCAAAGAAAAAGGTAAGACCAAAGTAACACTGTCCAAACCATCAGAAGAAAAGAAGGATTTTTATTCACTGGATATCGAAGCTCTGCAATGTGTTGGAGAAATTTTTATTTTCGACACACTATTTCAATGCGAGTTAACTGACTAGTTCTATTTTAGGCCTTTTATTTAGGTCATCACTTTTATGCATGCATCCATTCCTATGGAAAGGTAACTGCTTGATTTATTTTCTTAATTTTGGAATGGTTTTCCCTATATATGAGTGCATTCCACACATTCATTTTTTCATATTGGTCATCATTGTATCAATCATTCATTCATTGATAAACTCATTGGAGTAGTGTGAATATATTTTCTCATTCTTCCATATTGAATCTCTCATCCCATTCTTGATAAAAAAAAAAAAAAAAAATCTTTATCTAGATCTCATGTGCAATTTTTGATGAAACATTGACATGGTATCAGAGCTAAGATGCTTGGAGCAAGATAGACAAGACAAAGAATAAGGAAAATCAGAGTTCCAACGAGCATAATTTGTGTAAAATACAAAGGGAGTTCTCCCAAAATATTAACATTATAAGGAAATGGCCCATGGGAGAAGTGATTTCTCCCAAAATATTAACTTTCTGAGGAAATGGCTCAAGTGAGAAGTAAATAGACCCATAATGCAAGTGGTTTTTCCACTGTTTGGAGAAATTTGTCACCGTTTTCTCAGAAAGGAAGCCATAATATCGCCTCCTGAAACTAATACGAATTTTCCATTTGATGTTCTCTTTCTGCAGTGATTTCTCAATTTTTTCACATGCACATTGAGACTAAAATTTTAAGGGTTTCTCATAATCAATTGGGAGAGAATCATTGTAATGGAGGAAAGATATGCAGTTATATTGACACTTCAGATTCTGAATCTAAAAATTGTCAATGAAGTTAGCAAACTTCGAGGTGAACAAGAGATATCCAATATTTGTCTTCAAAACAAGTGTATTTATTTTTCTAGGGATTCTAGACTCATTGGGAGTCTAATGGAGGATCAAGAAGCATAAGTTGATACTTGGACCACCCGCATTAATGATATGGAGGAGAAATTCACTCTTCTCAATGAGCATTTTTTGGCTAACTTAAAATAGAAGGAAGATATTATTGTTTGTTTGCAGAAAGATATGCAATAGTCTCTTTCTTCTAATGTCGATGTTTCATTGCTAAGTACTATTTGCTTCCTTCACCAACTTTTGATTTTCACACTCATGGTCTTGGGTCAAAATTGATGCATATGATAGGATACATTGGTGGTGGCCTAGGTAATAATGGATAGGGGATTGTACATCCAATTCAACCTGTGACGAGACCAGTAAAATCCAGACTTGGTTTTGTTGGGACTTCATTGCTAGTATCAAGTTGTCTCGATATTTCAGCCATTAAGACTCATTTTTTTCATTCAAAAGAGTCCATCACACAATATTACACTTTTATTATTGAATTGTAGAAACCATCACCTACATATATTATTGATACAACTTTGGATCCTTCACAACCAAATTCGACACCAAATTTATCATTAGAATTGTCATTATCATACACTTCAGCACCAACATCAGAGTTTTTGGCAACAACAAACTCTTCAACAACATATACAGGGTCTACATCCTCCACATATCGACATCCTCGAAATCATTATCAGAGAAAATGGTGTCTTCCTTTCAGGTATCCTCAACCATTTTTTAGTTCCTCTTCTTTCAACTGATTGATGAAGAGCCATATATGAAAACATCTTAGAAAGGTACCAACTTTGAGGAGTGTTTGTGGTTGGATTGATGTTTGGTCATAGAAGCATTTGAGAAACTATTTGAGGACATATTACATATGTGTTTCATACATGATACATGGGAACCAAACTCATTTATGTTGACTTGAGTGATTTTGTTTCCTTTACAGTTCCATTCACCATTATTTTGATGACGTTTATGTGTTGGAATTACTAAGACATCTAAGCGAGGGGAGTGAATCAGTTGTCACTATTCTTAAAAATTTTGTGCCTATTAAAATATTATTAACCTTCTCCAAGTGATCATCAAGATTATGCAAGACATGAACCATAGAAATAACAAACATCAATCACTTATATGATATACACAGAGACATATATTCACGACGAAACCCATAAAGGGAGAAAACCTCTTCTTCTTTGAATGATAGGCAGTATGTTAAGTTCTTCACATCATCTTTCTTTGAGAACCAACTCAAAATGAGGCTACAACCTCTTCTTTAACAAGCTGCAACTTGTTGAGAGAACGAACTCTCTGGTTTCTCTAGAACCCACTAGAAGGAAGCACCAGCTCCCCGCGTGTTCGAACACCAACTGAATGGAAGCACCAACTTCCAATCACACATGCACTAACCTGTATAACAAATAAAAATGGTTCTCCCTTGCACCACCTCACCACCCTGGTTTTCTTGCTACAACCAGATGGAAGCTACAACTCCCTATGTTCAAGCACCCACTTGAAACTCCGAGGACAACAATCCTCCCTAGCACTACCCTACCACCCTGAGATATTAATATTTTCTTGTTGAAATTTATTACTATGATACGATATTTATCAATGTCTTACCAGTCTCATCATTGTTTTGCTACACTTCCCTTCTCTGCCTGCATCAGTGTTTTCCTGCTTGCATCTATTTGCACTTAAGTTCTCGTACAGTCTGTTGTTTTCACCATTTCTTCTCTGTCCACCTTATGTTCTTCATCTATTCATTTTCTCCCTTAGTTCATGTTGTGATCTTCATTGCTTACAGTTCAACTACTTTTTACAGAGAAACAAGAACCTCTCTTTGTCATGACATTTTTCTTTTATTCCTACTCTCATGATCTGTTACACTCCGCATCTCCAACGCTCAAGTCAAGAATCTAAAAAAAATGCTCTGGAATCATGATTCCAACACTCAGGAACAATGATTCAACCACTCAGGAATAATGATTTAGTTAGTGTTACTGAATTGTAATTGATCAAGAAATCACAAGATGAAACAAAAACTCTTCGATCATATTTGGTTTGATCAACATTGTTGGATTATACTCGCAAATTCTTTTTTAATTTTCAATGCGTAACCTCCGATGTGGATCCTAGCAACACTAGCTCCTTCCTCAATATTCCACTGATGTGATCTTAGACGATGCTCTCATGTGACCACATGATTACATGGATGGCCAAAGGTGGTTTAAGGGAAATTCACTTTTCACCCTGAAATTTACTACAGAGTTCCACGTATGCCTTTGGCGATACCATGGTTTTTATTGTGGCCCACCTTCAACTTTTTAAAGTTCGCTCACCTCCAATCCCTGCAATATGACGGTACCATAGATCTCATAATATTGATGGTGCTCCTGAAAGGATGGTTCAGATTTTTTGATGCAGGAGCATCCCTCACATCAAGCGAGCCAACGTGGAAAACAAAGGACAACTGGACAAACCCAGCCAAATTTTTGAATTTTCCCTTGAAGTTGATGCATCAAATATAAATGAGATCATTTAATGAAGGCGCCTTGGTATAATGTAATCAGACCATGAGCGCCCCGCTCTCGTCTGAAGTAGATAGAGGCATTTATGTTGAGATGAAATAGGTAGATAGAAATTAAATTCTAGATTAGACAGTTTTAGAAAAAAAGAGGGAAACGGGATATAGATACCCTCATTGTGCATTGTAATATAGTTAGAAGCATTGGAGCATAGAAGAGAAGTAGAGAGATGTGTAGAAACAACCATGTATAGTTATTTGGATTAATAGAAGAAGTTGATTCAAGTTCATGGCATTGTGTTTGTTCTCTGTGTATGTATGTTGAATGCTATGCTCATGAGTATTTACTTCCTGTTATGCATTTGTTTTACATGCTATGTATGAGTGATTTCTTTCTGAGCATTTGAAATCTGAGAAAGGAAGTAGAAGAAATGAGTTTTATTTGTTTCTCTATCTGAGCAAGGATTCCTACAAGGAGTGCATTGCCAGAAGGCTCAGATAGTTTAACTCTTGTTCTCGTTCACCCAGAAGTGAAATTGGGTTATAGGAGCCGTGCAAGGAGTGTGCAGGCTAAGGAAAGTCTCAGTTGTGAATCTAAGCGAAGCATTGAAGGACTGTTGCTGCAGGTGTGCGCAGAGTCGAAAGGAACTCAACACTTGGAAGTGTTTGAGGATTGTCGCAAGGAGTGCGCGCAAGGATCTTCTTGAAGACTCAGAATTGTGTGAAGCTCAAGAAGGACAAGGCTTCCAAGTTCATCGAGGAGAAGCACAGGGAGTTTGTATTGTGGAGTGTTTGAATAGGCGCTGCAAGGTTACACGTCGGAGGACCAATTTTCACAGAGGAATACTGGGTTCACCCCATAGAAACCATCAAAGAGGAAGAGATCGATGGTTAGGACCTTGTGGAGAAGATTTGCAAAATCTCGCCAGCCATTGGATCTGCCAAAGGAGCAAAGAGGTTACGACCGCGTTCAGAGTTCAAGCTCTAGGGGTCGTGAGTCGTTGGATCGTTGATTAGTTACCTGTCATCCATCTGATCTCACAGGAGTTGCACAGGGTTTAAACCCTTGTGAGAAGAGTAAGAACCCCGAGAAGCATTGGGATATCGAGGCATTGGGAGTTGGGATGTCGACATTCATGTGGACAGGAGATCGGGTAAGTCCACCTTGAAAACCTCGACACAAATCTAGGTTTTCTATATGCGAGAGAGGATGCATGTCACATGATCGTCCATTCTGGATATCCGGGTACTAGACATCGGGATATCAACGCTGACGAAATCGGAGTTCCTAAGGTCGTGAAAATCGGGATATCAAAAGTCTCGAAAACGCAAGGAGAAATTTGAACCGTCCATCTTTAGGGGATGCATGGCAGCAATCAGAGTCATCGGGGAAAGTCCCGACAGGAAGTCATCTATTGGCATTTTGGTCATCAGGATATTGGGAATCCTTGTGACAAGGTGTTTATGCATTTCAGAATTGTGAAGTCTGAAACCCCGATAAGGAGGGAAGCACCATTGTGGGAGCTAGCTGTCAACATAGTGGAGAACCGAGATTCGAAAGATCGATAATTCTGTGGCAAAATGTTTCTCAACATTTGAAACCTCGAAGTTCCGAGGGAGATCTGGAGTCCTTGGTCTCATAGGCAATCACGACCGTTGATCCAGCTAAAGGTGGACGGGAGTTTCTAGCCGACGTCACGTTGGGAAATTGGGATTCGAGGGATCGCAGATCCTGAGGACAAGTGCAATTTGGCACTTGAAAGTTTGAAACTCTGACGAGAAAGAATATAAGGCTGTGGTCTTATGGAAAATGGTCACATGGACCAAGGCATAGCCAAGAGGGGCTAAGGAAACAAAGGAGCGTATCGGAATATTGGAGGTCGAGACATCAAGAGTTTGGAAACCCCGAAACCCAATTCTCTATTCTTCTGTTGTCGAAGAGAACAGTGACCAGCCTAAAGGCTGTAAAGTGCCGAAAAGACTTGTGGCTCCATTTCGAAGGAGATTCCAGTGGGAATCAGAAGAGCCATTCCGGCTCGAGGGGAAAAATTGAACGATCCTTAAGACCGGGAGGTCAGGCGCAGGGCCTGCTGAGGTAGGTGCCCAGGTGGATGCCATCAAGTGGTATCAGAGCTTGATTCTTGTATGTATATTTTAGGCAAGAGAGGCAAGAGATAAAGAGCACTCCGATACACATCAAGTGGTATCAGAGCTTAGAAAATCTTCTTTTCTTTCTGTAGCAGAGAGAAGGATAATTCACCATACCGCCAAGAAGAAGAGATAGACAATCACCCGAACCAGAGGGAGAAAGGGAAATGTCCAGAGGAAGGGGTAGGCAAGTGTAGAATCCAGAAGTAGAAAGAGATCTGCATAACTTACTCGCTATGATTGTGGACATGGAGATAAGACAAAGGCGCAAAGATGATGTAGGAGATATCAGTGAGTCCGAAAATGAAGATGATGTTGGACATGGAGAAGAAGAAATCCCAACAGAAGATGCAGCAAATGAGCGCTTACTTAAAGCTGTTGCAAGAATGGGTGCAAAGGTGAAGATGGACATTCCAGTTTATGAGGGAAATCTAGATGTAAAAGAGCTTCTAGACTAGATTAGATCTCTAGACACCTATTTTGACTATGAAGATATCGAAGAGGATAAGAAATTCAGACATGCCATCATGATATTGAAAGGACATGCAGCCCTGTGGTGGGATGAACTACAAGCTGACAGGAATTGCCAAGGCAAACAAAAAATTAAGAGTTGGGACAGGATGATTGCAAAGATGAAGGAAAAATTTATTCCCAGGGACTATCAAATTTCTCTGTTCAGGAGGATGCAGAACCTGAGACAGAAGTTGATGACAGTGAAGGAATATACTGAGGAATTTTACAGGTTGAATATCAGGGCAGGTCATCGTGAAAGAAATGATGAAAAAGTGGCCAGGTATATGAATGGCCTGATATATGAGATTCAGGATGAAATGAGTATGATGACCATCCAAACGGTAGAAGATGCTTCTCAGATGGTTCTGAAAGATAAAGAGAAGCTAAGTCGAAAGAAAGGTCAAAGGAGTAGAGGCAGAAGTCAGCCCAGAGGCAAATCGGTTGCCCAGGAAAAATATCAGAAGCCCAAGGAAGACTGGAAGAAACCTCAGAATCGAGTAGAGAGAGGTGGAATTTCACAGTGAGGGAAATACATTGAGAAAAGAGAACATCGTACTGAGAAGAGAGGGAGGTATGTTGATAATAATACTTTTCCTCATACTAGAGGTTGGGGAAGAGGAAGAGGTGGAGTAATTACATGCTTCACATGTGGAAAGAATGGGCACAAGTCATTCGAGTGTCCAGAGAAAAAGAAAGAAAATGGAGAAGCTCACATCATCGAAGCACAGAGGTAAGATGTTGAGGCGGAAGACGCTGAAGGTGGAATATCGTTGGTGATGCGAAAAGTCCTTTTGACACCAGAGAAAGAGGTGGAAAGTTTAGTCCAAAGGACTAGGCTTTTTCAGACTACTTACAAAACCAAGGATAGAGTGTGCAAGGTCATTGTGGACAGTGGTAGCACAAATGATCTCGTTTCAACTGAGATGGTAGAAAAATTGGAGTTGGAGACGATTGAACATCCGAGCCCATACAAAGTTTCATGGATGCAAAAAGGACATCAGGTAAATGTCACTAAACAATGTTTAGTTGAATTTAAGATAGGAAGATATAATGATAATATACTCTGTGATGTTATTCCTATGGATGTTTGTCATCTATTGCTGGGTAGACCATGGCAATATGACAGAAATGTGATTCATGATGGGAGGATGAACACATACACCTTAGATAAGAATGGGAGGACACACATGTTGCTTCCAATTAAGGATAAGGAGGTGAAATCGGAAGTAAGAAACACAATACTTCTCATGAGTGGGAAGGAACTCCTTACCGAGGTTAAGAAGAAGGAGGATCCACAGTTCATTGTGGTCAGAAAACTGAAGATTGTTCTGACTAGCACAAGAGTGGATGATTTTCCAGAATAAGTTCAAGAGCTACTGGAAGAGTCCGTTGATATAGTAGTGGACGAATTACCTTGTTCGTTGCCACCGATCAGAAGTGTGAGCCATAATATTGATCTCATACTAGGAGCTAGTTTTCCAAATAAAGTTGCATACAGATTGATGCCGCAAGAGAATGAAGAGGTCAAAAGACAAGTCTAGGATTTGTTGGACAAAGGGTTGGTTAGGGAAATCTTGAGTCTGTGTGTTGTTCCAACAGTACTCAGTCCGAATAAATACGGAGGCTGGAGGATGTGCACTGATTCAATAGCCATTAACAAGATAACCATCAGGTACCAATTTCCATTGCCGAGGATGGATGATCTAATGGATTGCTTGAGTGGAGCAAAGTTTTTTTCAAAGAATGATTTGAAAAGCGGATATCACCAGATTCGCATGAGAGAGGGTGATGAGTGGAAGACAACATTCAAAACAAACGAAGGTTTGTATGAATGGCTTGTTATTCCGTTTGGCTTAACAAATGCACCAAGTACCTTTATGAGGTCGATGAATGAAGTCCTGAAGGATTTCATTGAAAAATTTGTTATCGTATATCTGGACGATATACTGATTTTCAGTAAAATGGAGGCTAAACACCTGAAGCATTTGGCCATTGTGATGAAGAGATTACAGCAAGAGAAGTTGTTGATAAATATGAAGAAATCCTCGTTCATGAAGACAAAACTCATTTACTTGGGGTTTTTTATTTCAAAAAATCAGTTGAGGATGGATCCAGATAAGGTGGAGGTAATCAAGAATTGGCCATCACCGAGGAACATATTTGAGGTGAGAAGTTTTCACGGTTTGGCTAGCTTCTACCAAAAATTCATTAGGAATTTCAGTGGAATTAGCATAGCGATGATGGATACAGTGAGGAAAAGACATAAATATTTTCACTGGACTAAAGAGGCTGAGAAGAGTTTCAATTTGTTGAAACGGAAGATTATGGAACAACCAATTATGTTGTTGCCGGATTTTCAAAATATATTTCAGGTGAAATGTGATGCAAGCGGGTTTTCAATAGGAGTAGTCTTAAGTCAAGATGACAGACTGATTGCATATTTCAGTGAGAATCTGAATGAAGCGAAGGTGAAGTATTCCATGTATGATAAGGAGTTTTATGCCATCATCCAAGCATTGAAGAAATGGAGGCACTATTTGATTCCGAAAGAATTTGTTTTATATAGTGATAACCATGCATTGCAGTTTGTGACTCAACAGGAGAAGTTGAATCAGAGGCATGTTAAGTGGGTTAAATACATGCAGAATTTTACATTTGTGATAAAACATATTTTTGGTACTGCTAACAAAGTTGTTGATGCTTTGAGTAGGAAGTGTTTATTGTTGCAGGAAGTCAAATTCAAGACGTTAGGTTTTGAGGATCTCGGAGACATGTACGTAGATGATCCAGACTTTAAGGAAGTGTATGAAGCAGCTAAGAATCCAGTTCTCAGAGATAGCAGAAAATGAGCTGAATACATGATCCAGTAAGGGTTGATGTTTAAGGGCAATCAACTGTGTATTCCAAATTGTTCCATGGGGGAGAATTTGATGAAGGAGATGCATAATGGAGGATTGGCCAGACACTTCGGTCACGATAAGACATTCGCGAAGCTGAGCGAGTCATACTTTTGGCCAGGGATGCGATCAGAGGTCAAGAGGTTTGTAGATCGATGCAAAATTTGCCAGCATTCAAAAGGAAGGAAGCAGAATGCGGGTTTTTATCAACCATTGCCCATACCTGAGAGGCCGTGGGATGAAATTAGCATGGATTTCATATTGGGATTTCCAAGGATGCAAAGAGGATTTGATTCGATATTTGTGGTAGTGGATAGATTTTCCAAGATGGCACATTTTATCCCATGTCAGAAAACCAGTGACGCGACGCACATCGCAAATCTGTTTTTCAAAGAAGTCGTTCAACGTCACGGCTTACCAAGGAGTATTGTTTCAGACAGAGATACAAAGTTCTTAGGGAACTTTTGGAGGAAATTATGGAAGAAGCTGGGGACTAACTTGTTGTTTAGTTTAGCTTATCATCCTCAAAAGGATGGAAAGAAGGAAGTGATGAGCAAAAGTTTGGGAGACTTGCTGAGGATCCTGGTGGCAGAGCACCACAACAGTTGGGACAATACATTCCCATAGGCAGAGTTTGCATATAATCACTCAGTGAATCAGAGCACAGGCTAGAGTCCATTCCAGATTGTATATGGCACGCAGTCGAGAGGAGTTTCTGAATTAAGAGATTTGGAACATACTTCTACTAGGAGTGCCAGTGCAGAATAATTCGCAGAGGCGATGAAATAACTTCAGAGCCGGGTAAAGGAGCGACTGCTGAAATCAAGCCAAGAATATAAACGCAGAGCGGATCAGCATAGGAGACAACTTTAGTTCGAGGTTGGTGACTTGATTCTAGCGCACTTGAGAAGAGAAAGGTTCCCGAGAGGAACATACAATAAATTAAAGATGACGAAAATCGGACCATGCAAGGTCTTGAAGAAAATTGGAGAGAATGCTTATGAGATTGAATTACACGATGGGATCGGAATTTCTCCGATATTCAATGTCTCAGATTTATACCCATATAAACTTGAGGAAACAGGAGCCGAAGGTGAACAGCCAGAGGTTCAGTGGAAAAAATAGATGCCAGTTGCAGAGAGATCACATATGGATTGCATACTGGACAAGAGAGTCAGCAAGAAGACCAGAAGGAAATAATACTTTAAATATTTGGTCAAGTGGAAGGACCGTCCAGTTGAAGATGCCAGCTGGGAAAATGAAGCAAAGATTCTGAAGCATGGACAGACCGTGTAAGAGATCATGGACGGGAGCCCATGAAAGTTTTCAAGTGAGGGAGTATGATGCAGGAGCATCCCTCACATCAAGCAAGCGAGCATGGAAAACAAAGGACAGCTGGACAGACCTAGCCAAATTTTTGAATTTTCCCTTGAAGTTGATGCGCCAAATATAAATGAGATCATTTAATGAAGGGGCCTTGGTATAATGTAATCAGACCTTGAGCGCCCCGCTCTTGTCTGAAGTAGATAGAGGCATTTATACTGAGATGAAATAGGTAGATAGAAATTAAATTCTAGATTAGACAGTTTTAGAAAAAAAGAGGGAAATGGGATATAGACACCCTCATTATGCATTGTAAGATAGTTAGAAGCATTGGAGCATAGAACATAAGTAGAGAGTTCTGTAGAAACAACCATGTATAGTTATTTGGATTAATAGAAGAAGTTGATTCAATTTCATGGCGTTGTGTTTGTTCTCTGTGTATGTATGGTGAATGTTATGCTCATGAGTATTTACTTCATGTTATGCATTTGTTTTACATGCTATGTATGAGTGATTTCTTGCTGAGCGTTTGAAATCTGAGAAAGGAAGTAGAAGAAATGAGTTTCAATTATTTCTCTATCGGATCAAGGATTCCTGCAAGGAGTGCAGTTGAAGTCGTCCGCAAGGAGTGCGTTGACAGAAGGCTCAAATAGTTTAACTCTTGTTCTTGTTCACCCAGAAGTGAAACCGGGTTATAGGAGTTGTGCAAGGAGTGTGCAGGCTAAGGAAAGTCTCAGTTGTGAATCTGAGCGAAGCATTGAAGGACTATTGTTGCAGGTGTGCGGAGAGTCGAAAGGAACTCAGCACTTGGAAGTGTTTGAGGATTTCCACAAGGAGTGAACGCAAGGATCTTCTTAAAGACTCAGAATTGTGTGAAGCTCAGGAAGGACAAGGCTTCCAATTTCGTCGAGGAGAAGAACAGGGAGTCTGTGTCGTGGAGTGTTTGAAAAGGCACTACAAGGTTACACACCGGAGGACCAGTTTTCACAGAGGAATATTGGGTTCACCCCATAGAAACCATCAAACAGGAAGAGATCGATGGTTAGGACCTTGTGGAGAAGATTTGCAAAATCCCGCCAGTCGTTGGATCTGCCAAAGGAGCAAGGAGGTTATGGCCGCGTTCGGAGTTCAAGCTCCAGGGGTCATGAGTCATTGGATCATTGATCAGTTACCCATCAGCCATCTGATCTAATAGGAGTTTCACAGGGTTTAAACCCTCGTGAGAAGAGTAAGAACCCTGAGAAGCATCGGGATATCGAGGCGTCGGGAGTCGGGATATCGACATTCCTGTGGATAGGAGATCGGGTAAGTCCACCTTGAAAATCCCAACACAAATCTAGGTCATCCATCTGAGAGAGACGATGCATGTCACGTGATCTTCCATTCTGGAGATCCAGGTACAAGACATCGGGATATCGGTGCTCGGGAAATCGGAGTTCCTGAGGTCGTGAAAATTGGGACATCAGAAGTCTAAAAAACGTGAGGAGAAATTTCAACCATCCATCTTGAGGGGACATGTGGCAGCAATCGGAGTCATCGGGGAAAGTCTCGACAGGAAGTCGTTTATCGACATTTTGGTCATCGGGATATCGAGAATCCTGGTGACAAGGTGTTTATTCATTTCAGAATCGTGAAGTCCAAAACCCCGATAAGGAGGGAAGCAGTATTGTGGGAGCCAGCTGTCAACATAGTGGAGAACTGGGATTTGAAAGATCGGTAATCCCGTGGGCAAATGTTTCTCGACATTTGAAACCCCAAAGTTCCGAGGGAGATCTTGAGCCATTGGTCTCATAGGCAATCACGACCGTTGATCCGGCTAAAGGCGGACAAGAGTTTCTAGCTGATGTCACATCAGGAAATCGAGATTCGAGGGATCACGGATCCTGTGGACAAGTGCATTTTGGCACTTGAAAGTATGAAACTCCAACAAGAAAGAATATAAGGCTACGGTCTTATGGAAAATGGTCACATGGACCCGGGCATAGCTAGGAGAGGCTAAGGCAATAAAGGAGTGTATCGGAATATTGGAGGTCAAGACATCGGGAGTTTGGAAACCCCGAAACCTGATTCTCTATTCTTCTGTTGTCAAAGAGAACAGTGACTAGCCTAAAGGTTTTAAAGCGCCGGAAAGAACTGTGGGTCCATTTTGAAGGAGATTCCAATGGGAATCAGAAGAGCCATTCCGGCTCAAGGGGGAAAATTGAACGATCCTTAAGACCAGGAGGTCAAGCGCAGGGCCTGCTGAGGTAGGTTCTTGGGTGGACGCCATCATTTGTTCTTTCATGATCTGGGAATCAGATCTAACCTTCTTAAATCAAAGACCATGATTTATTTCATGCTCCGGCCTTCGGGATTTACAAATCTCAAACCCTTCTTTTCTCAATTCTCAATACGCCAATCTTCTGGAGTTGATGATCTGCAGACACTTGTCCTTATCAATCGATGACTCTTCCTCTACTTCGAGAATTTGACCTTTCAACCACATCGATGGTTTTGCGGCCCCTTTCTCAATCAACGGTCAAGAATTTATTTCGGCTCTGAGGATCTCTAGGCTTTGGGAATTTCAAATCTCAAACTGAAACTCTCGAAGTGATTTCTTTAGATCTCACGATCTGTCGCTACATGTCCCTCTGGCTCTGACGGTTGAGATTTACTCCATATCTACGGGTCTATGAACTTTGGTTATTTCAAATATCAAACTAAAACTCTTTAAGTGATATGTTTTTCTGAGAGTAACCTCCTAACATAATTAGACCTGAAAAAAATGAAGTTCGTTTGATCAAGATCTTAGATCAACGACTCAATTTGTCTGCGAAGTATCTTTGCCTTGTATTAAATCCAAAAAATCTCCATCTTTTCTTATCCTATCCTTCCACTTGATTTGATCTGACACCTGACATATATTTAGATAATGGAATCATCAAACCTTGTGCCCCACTTATCTTATCCTTGAATTAATTTGATCTGACGGCTGACGGAATGTCAGATGATTGAGATCTTAGATATTTCAACTTATCATGTCCTTCCACTCAAAAGTGATCCAATGGTCATTTTCGCTCTTCCTCTGAAGTTTTTGATCTCTCTGACTTAGAAGATTTTCTAAGTGTTCAGGGATATCAACCTTTTCTCCTTCTATGAGTCAGTCTTTTGGACCTCATCTGCACTTTTGGAAACCGTTATCTCTTCTGATATTTCTTGTCTTCTACTCTCTCAAGGTTTGGTTCGCTATTGTTATTGCCATCAATGACAAGCACACTCTTTCTGTAAACACGCCAACAATATCGCCCTTTTTCTATGATGAAAACCATAAAAGGCTTCCCTATGCTACTTAGACCTCCAACTGTAGCATCCAGACACACCTTTTATGCCCCTTTGACATCAATTCCAAAGAAAACATGCCCCCCTTGAGTTTTTCTAGTACTTTTCATAGGTATCATATAGTCAACCAACACATACTGCCCCTGACAAGATGGACACTCTTAGGTGAGATAAGGGATGACACCCAGATTTTGACAGAGATATTCAAATGTTGTCTTGGTTAGGGGTTTAGTAAAGATTTCTGCAATTTGTTCTGTGGAAGGAATATAATTCAGCTGAACAACTTTGTTTGTAACCTGCTCTTTAAGAAAATGATACTTTATTGGTATATGATTCATATTTGAATGGAGAAAAATATTCTTGGATACACTCATGGCACTGGTGTTATCACAGTGAAGTGGAATTGGATCAGTATATGTTACCTTCAACTTTGCAAGAGTTTATATCATCCATAAAATCTGAGTGCAATAAGTAGCAACATCAATGTACTATGCTTTTGTATTTGATAATGAAATGGACCCTTGTTTCTTACTAAGCTATCCTACTAACAAATTACCTAAGAATAACGTGCCTCCACTGGTGCTCTTTCTCTCATAGAAACAATTTTCCCAATCAACATCTGAATATGTAGTTAATTGAAAATTTTGATTTCTAGGATACCAAAGACCATGAGTCATTGTACCCTTCAAATATTTGAATATCCTCTTGACAACTACTAAATGACTTTGTTTAGGAGTAGACTGATAACGACCTATCATTCTAACAACTTACATTATATCAGGATGATATGTTGTGATGTGCATAATAATACCTATCATTGATCAATATGTTCTTTGATCAACATCAGGTGAAATATCATATTTACTGAGTTTGCAACCAACCACCATAGGTGTACTAATAGGAGATGAAACTTCCATATAAAACTTCTTCAACATCTCTTTCAAATACTTTTATTGAGAGATAAATATCCTTGCATATCTTTGATTGATTTGTAAACCAAGAAAATATGATATTTCTCCTGACATGGACATCTCAAACTCAGTCTGCATTGAATCAACAAACCACTGAACTGAAGGTTCATTAGTGCATCCAAAAATAATGTCATCTACATAAACCAAAACAACTAATAAATCATCACCTTCAGACTTAATGTACAAATTACTATCAATAATACCTTTCTTGAACCCTTGTCCTATAGAAAATTTTCCATTCTATAATAGCAGGCTCATGGTGCCTGTTTCAGTCCATATAATTCCTTTTTCAACTTACATACATAGTCAGGATTATCTGCTAATGAAAATCCTTCAGGTTTCTCCACATATAATTCTTCTTCTATATATCCATTAAGAAATGTTGACTTAACATCCATCTGATATATTTTAAAGTTCTTATGACATGCATAGGAAAGAAATATTTTGATGGCTTCCAATCTTGCCACTAGTTCAAAGGTTTCACCAAAATCATGTCCTTCAACTTGTGCATACCCCTTACAGACCAATCTGGCTTTATTCTTAACAACCTGTCCTTATTCATTCATTGATTTTAACCAATTTACATCTTTACTGGATTCATTAAAGTTATTGGGTTCCAACATGGATATGAAGGCTATGTGTTCTTTCTCGGTGTCTTTGATTATCCTTCTCTTGGTTTGTACATCTTTGTCTTTCTCACCAATTATCTAACTTGCAGGATGATTATTTTGAGTAGTTATGGAGGGAGGATTTGATGATGTCTGTTGATTTGAGTCTTCCTGAGTATTTGTATGTTCATCTGACTTAGATTATTCTTTTACTGATTCTTGGACCTATTCATCTTCATTAAACGTTTCTTACATCTTGTGTCGGGATTTCTTCATAAATTTTTATGTCAACACAATCAACCAATTTATGCAACCTCATATTATAAAATCTTTTTCCTTTACTGTTTGTAGCATACCCTAATAAGATACCTTCATCAGCCCTGTCATCATATTTGCCAATATTTTCATCATTATTCTTGATATAACACTTATTCCCAAAGAATTTAGAATGCTTGATTGAAGTAGGTCTTCCAAACCATAGTTCATAAGGAGTCTTGTCACTTTATGGCCTGAGATGAGATTTGTTAAGAATATGTATATTCGTATGAATTGATTCTACCCAATATGTCTGAGAAATATTCTTTTCATTCATCATTGATCTTGCCATCTACTGAACGGATCTTTTATGCCTCTCAACTACTCCATTTTGATGTGGATTCCTTGGAATAATATACTCTCTTTTGATCCCATGTTTATCACAAAACTCTTTGAATTCCCTTGAACCAAACTCTCCTCCTCTATCATATCTTACTACCTTCAATCTTTTTCCTGTTTGATTCTTAGTCAGAGCCTTAAACACTTTGAATTTGTCAAATGCTTCAGATTTTTCTTTTAGAAAGGCAACCCATGTAAGTCTAGAATAATCATCAAAAATCAACATGAACTACTTTTCTTTTCATGTATCTTTCTTACTTGATGGTCCACATAAGTCCATATGTACTAGTTGAAGAGGTATCTCTGTTGATGAAAATTTCTTAGATTTAAACTATGTTCGAGTGAACTTTCGTATTTGGCAAGGTTTGCATACAACATCAGATGGATTTGATATTTTTGGAAGATCTTTTACCACCCCACTATTTCTAAGTTTGATTATATGATCAAAATTTAGTTGTCCAAGTCTCCTTTTCCATAACCAACTTTCATCATACTTTCTTAAGTGACATTCTTCTTTTTCTTCTTTCAAAACATAGACATTGTTCTCTGTTCATATGCCTTTTGCAATCAACTATCCTAAATTCACATATTGTGTTTTACAATCTTTGGAAGTGAAGACAACTTTACATCCTCTGTCACAAAATTGACTGACACTAAGAATATTATGTTTCATACCATCTACAAACAACACATAGTGAACTTTCCTTTTTCCATTACTTAGAGTTACCATTCCTTTACCTTTGATTTTTCTTGGTGCATCACTTCCAAAGGTTACATTTCTTGATTTTCTTTCACTTAGAGACAAAAACTTACTTTTGTCTCCAGTCATATGTTTGGAACATCCATTGTCAATATACCAAGGGTTCTTTTGTCTTTGAGATGAAAGTACTAAACCACATTTTTCACTATCTTTCTTTTTCCATGTGCTGGCATTTCTAGCTATGGGTTTTATCCTTGGATCTTCTTTGTAATTCTTCATATGGAAGTTTGCAGCTTTGTGGCCGAAGTTAGGAAATTTATAGCATTCGATCTCATTATTCAATAGGTCAAAGTGATTGGTGCAACTTTCTCTACTCATTGGTTGTTTAGTTCTATGTTGCAAATATTTTTTATTTCTGGATATCCTCAGTTGCATGTCTCTAAACTTAATTTGACAATTTGCAATCTTGTCACCAAAATTAGAGCAGTAAAAATAGTAACCATGGAAGAAATTTTGGTACCTGAAGTATGGCCTTCTTCTTGGCATTTGTTGCTCCATCTTCTGATATTTTTTTTTTTATCGGGGATCATCTTGTCTTTATTAGCTTTTCGTGGCAGAGTACTCACATGGTCTGATTGTCTACTGACTTGGAAGTTGATCATCTTTATTGTCTCTTTGCTTTCTGTTTGTTTTCTTCTTGAACCACTTACGTAGCCTAAACCAATATTCAACATAGTATATCTATGTTTTCTCATAATGTCGTTTAGTTCTGATGAGGCTTTAATGCTTGGAATATTTTGGGGATACAATGCTTTAAACATCTCCATCTCTTTTCTAGTTTTTACTACCTCTTCTTCAAAGGCTTCACATATTTCCTTATTCTCTGATAACTTTTTTTTCAGAATGCCCTCTATTTTCTTTTCCTCTTCTAATTCCACTTTTAGCAGGGCAAAGTCTTCATCAAGTTTTTTACTGTCTTTCTTGAACTGTATCAACAATTGTTTTTCCTTTTTCTTCTTAAATCAGAGTCTAGCAATTTCTTCTAGGGAATTGATCAGTTCTCCTTCCAAGTCAACCACAACTTCTTCATCATTAACATCACTTCCTTTGATTTCATTATCATAATCATCTTTGTCCATAAGAATAAATTCATTAACCTTATCTTCCCAAGAGGAATCACTATCTGTGTCTCTTGAAGAGTCATCATTGTTTACACATAAACTTTTATTTTTACCAAATCTCTTGGATTTGTACTTCTCTTAACTTTAATAGTTCCAGTCCTTCTTCTTGTGTGGACACTTAGATACAAAGTGACATATATTTACACTGTTAAAACATTTGAAGGGAAACATGCCTTGGTACCTGCCTGATCCTTTCTTTAGTCTTCTCACAAATTTTTCTTCAATTACATCAGGCTCATAATCCTCATTCTTATCTGCTTTAAATGATGATTCTCTAGAGGTCGTTTTATCTTTAGTAATCCTCATTTCATAAGAAGTTACAATTCCTAGAATTTGATTAATAGACAAAACCTTAAGATCATTCAGTTCCTCTATTGTAGAAACTTTTGGATTAAATCTATTAAGTAGAGATCTTAAAATATTCTCAACTAAAAATGTGTCTTCAATATTCTCACCAAGACCCTTCATGGAATTCACAAGCTCCTCAACTCTTAAGAAATATTTATTAACTGTTTAATCCTCATTCATCTTTAGTTGTTCAAATTTTAATCTATATGTCTGAAGTTTGTCATCTTTTACTTTCTCATTTCCTTCATAACCGCTTATAAGTTTATCCCACATGTCTTTGGAAGAATCAAGCTGCATTACTTTTACAACTTCAACTTCAACAAGCCCACTCAAGATAGAATTCATTTCCTTTGCATTGAAGCTAAATTATAACTTATCATCTTTGGAAGCTAGCACAACAGGTTTTATATATCCAGTCTCTACAACATCCCAAACATCAACACCTAAGGCCATAATGTATGTTCTCATTATAGCCTTCTAGAAATCAAACTTTTTTCCATCAAACAAAGATGATTATTGGTTGAATTTCATCCATGGATTTTCATGTTTAAGATTACTGACCTAGCTTTGAACACAAGGAACCCACTCTGATAAAACTTCTTCTTCTTCGAATGATAGACAGTATTTTAAGTTTTGTACATCATCTTTCTTTGAGCACCATATCAAAATGAGGCTACAACCTTTTCTTTAACAAGCTCCAACTTTATGAGAGAACCAACTCTCTGGTTTCTCTAGCACCAACTAGAAGGAAGCACTAACTGGATGGAAGAACCAACTTCCAGTCACACAGGAGATAACCTGTATAACAAAGAACAATGGTTCTCCCTTGCACCACCCTATCACCATGGTTTTGTAGGCTGTAACCAGATGGAAGCTACAACTCCCTGTTTTCAAGCACCTACTTGAAACTCTGATGAAAACAATCCTCTCTAGCACCACCCTACCACCCTGAGATATTAATCTTTTCTTGCTGAAATTTATTACAATGATACAATATTTATCAATGGCTTACCTATCTCATCACTCTTTTTCTACACTAATCTACTCCATCAATGTCTTCCTGCTCGCATCTTCTTGTGATTAAGTTCTCGTACAGTCTATTGTTTTCATCATTTCTTCTCTGTCCAGCTTATGTTCGTCATCTCTGCATTTTCTCCCTCAGTTCATGGTATGATATTCATTTCTTATATTTCAAATACTTTTTACATAGAAATAACAACCCCTCTCTCTCACGACATTTTTCTTTTATTCCTACTCTCATCATCCGTTACACTCCGCATCTCCAATGCTCAAGTTGGGAATCTAGAAAAAAGGCTCAAGAATCATGATTCCAATGCTCTGGAACAATGATTCAACCTCTCAGGAACAATGATTCAGTTAGTGTAAATGAATCATAACTGATCAATAAATCACAAGTTGAAACACCAACCCTTCAATCATATTTTATTTGATCACCGTCGTTGGATTATACATGTAGATGCATTTTGAATTTTCAATGCGTAACCTTCGATGTGGATCCTACCAGCACTAGATCCTTCCTCAATATTCTACTGATGTGACCTTGGGTGATGCTCTCATGTGACCACATGATTGTGGGCGTGGCCAAAGGTGGTTTCCACACAATCTTCTTTTCACCCTGAAATTCACTACAAAGATCCACGTATGCCTTCAGAGATACTATGGTTTTGATTCTGGCCTACCTTCAAATTTTTAAAGTTCATGCACCTTCAATGGATGCAATGCGACAGGACCATCGATCTCATGATCTTCATGGTTCTCCTGAATGAATGTTTCATATTTTTTATTTCACGATCTGCAGATCAGATCTAACCTCCTTATATCAATGACAGTGATTTATTTCATGATACGGGCTCTGAGAGTTACAAATCTAAAACCTTACTTTTATCCATATGCCAATCTTTCGGAGTCGATGATCTGTGGAAACCCGGACTTCTAAATTGATGGCTCTGCCTCTACTTTAGGAATTTGACCTTTCAACCAGATCGATGGTTATGTAGCCCCTTTCTCGATCAACATTCGATAATTTATTTCGTCTCTCAGGCTCTCCGGGCTTCGAGAATTTAAAATCTCAAACTGAAACTCTAGAAGTGATTTCTCTGGAGCTCACAATCCATCGCTATGTATCCCTCTGGATATAATGGTTGATATTTACTCCATTTCTCCGACTTTGCAGACTTTGGGTATTTCAAATCTCAAACTGAAACTCTTGAAGTGATATTTTTCTGAAACGTAACCTCGTCACATATTTAGACCCGAAATGAATGATGTTCATTTGATCAAGATCTTAGATCAACAAATCAATCTTTCTACGAAGAATCTTTTCCTTGTATTAAATCCAACAGTTGTCCATATTTTCTTGTCCTATCCTTCCACTTAATTTGATCTGACGGCTGAAAGAGATTTGGATAATTGAATTCTCAAACCTTATGCCCCGTTTATCTTATCCTTCAATTAATATGATATGACGACTGACAGAAATTTGGATGATTGAGATATCATATATTTCATCATATCATGTCCTTACACTCAAAAGTGATCCAACATTCATTGTCTCTCTTCCTCCCGAGTTTCTGATATCTCTGACTTAGAAGGTTTTCTAAGTGTTCAAGGATCTCAACCTTTTCTCCTCTTGTGAGTTTGTCTCTTGGACCTCGTCTGGATTTCTGGAAATCGCCATCTCTTCTGAGCTTTCTCATCTTCTTCCCTCTTGAGTTTTGGTTCATTGCTTCTCTTGCCATCAATGAAAATAACACTCTTCCTATAAACATGCCAACATTATGGTGTTTACTTCTATGTTTTGGAAGCACTTTGACTAGCCCGACCATATTGGTGTAAGCTAGCACATTAATTCTTGGAAATATATAATTGTTGTCAACTAGTATCAGCTACAACATTTTAGCTTCAACACACTCATTAAAGCATATTATGATATGTCATAATCATATCATGCTTCATTGCCTTGAAATTTTTTATTGTTTTTGGAGACTGGCTACCTTCCACATGGTGGGTCTCATCTATTCTTTTATTTTTTGGATGGATTGTCTTTTGATGGGGGGGTTTTGTTCCCACGTGGTTTTCACTCTTTTCTCATCTTTTTTCATTGTTCATTAGTTTCCTTGTACTTGAGTACCTAATATGGCCAAGTAACTTGGACTCATTTTTTTTAATCCATATTGATGTTCAGGGGGGGTGTTGGAGAAATTTCTATTTTCGACACACTAGTTCAGCGGGAGTTCACTAACTAGTTCTATTTTATACTATCTATTTAGATCATCACTATTATTCATGCATGCATTCCTAAGGAAACCTAACTACTTGATTTCTTTTCTTAATTATGGAATGTTATGCCATATATATGAGTGTATTCCACTCATTCATTGTATCATATTGATCATCATTGTATCTATCATTCAAGAATTGATCAACTCATTTAAGTAGTGTGAATATATTTTTTCATTCTTCCATATTGAACCTCTCGTCCCTTTATTGATAAGCTTTGTTTGTATTTGTTTTAGCTAGATTTATTGTTCATGTTTCGATGAAACATTGACACAAAGAATAGTTAAAAAAAATATCAAATGAACTAATATATTTGAATACTACTAGTGGAGAAGGATATTCGAAGTGAAAGAAATGTTTTAGATTTCCCCCCAAGAAAGAAAAGATTACTCCCACAACCAATAAAATCAATCCTTCCCAGGAATATGGGATTAATATGGGAGATATTGTTAAATCTTTACAAACTTGGGAAACATAAAATATGACTAAGGTGAAGGACAAAAGAGAGAAAAATCATGAACAACAAGAACAGTCTCAGGAATCTCAAGGAATTGAAGAGAAATAGGTGAACTCATTTTGGGATATCACTTATGGTGGAGAGGAAGAAGAAGAAAAGGAAATACACCAATCCCAAAACATTGTAAATACTAGGATTTCAAGAAAGAACAATTCATCTAATGCCCCAAACACTTCCAAACCTCCTACAACTACCACTTCCAATACCAAGAAAACCTCATCTTCTACCAACCTAAATTCTCCCAAACTTTAAAACGACACCCTCCAATGAAAAAGATAACTATCAAACACCTAAGCCAAGTGATCCATCCATTTCCCCAAAACAATTGGAATATTATTTCTTGGAATATTTGGAATATTTAAATAAAACTAAATTCAATATTTCCCTGTTTAAACTCCTGAAACTCCCTCAGATTCAAGAAAATATTATTAAAAATCGATGTTGGATTGTTTTTCCACTTGGGTGAGAAAAATAGGTCCCTTAACTATATAGTTAGGCTAGAAAGAAAGAACAACATTTGTTTAGTTGATTAGTGGCTCAACTAAGTAGAAAATAAGAAGTAAACAACAAAGAAATAAAACTAAACTTGATGCAAGAAAAAGGCACAAGGAATAACTACCAAATGAGACCAGTCCTCGAATTGATATCACCTTGGATAAATATGGGAACTTATGAGTCCCCTCTTCCTCCTTGAGAAGGATATTGAGTCCCCAAATACCAATATTTCTCTCTTCTAACAATGAATGAAAATGAAAATACAATGGTGAAGAATTGATAGTTGAGATTATCAAGAGGAGAAAGGTGCAACATTTTCCATGAATTCTCAAAGAGTTCTAGGAGAAATATGGTTTCTCAAAGACAAATTGAATAGAATAACAATACTCAAATTGCTTCTTTTGTTTGGATACAATGGACCTTTATTTATAGGAGGATGGAAATATTTTTCCAAACTAGTGTCAAATGTGAATGGGGGCCTTTGGAGGTACCTCTCATCCCTTTAAGTGATTCCAAGGTGACATTTGGGGTATATTTTGGGTATGGGAGAGATCCACTCTATCCCAGAAGTGGTTGAGGCTTGAAAAAAATTGTCGATGTGTCATTTTTTCATATGTGTAGGTTTTACAACTGTCAGTTGCACATACCACGCACTGTGGATGTTGTATGTCATGTTATCCAAAGAAGATGTGCACATGTTATTTTTGTTGAATACGCGCAAAACTTCAGAACCACTTTTGTATAGTTTTGTTCTTATTTTTCCAAACAGAGTGAATCCTTCCATAATTATTGGGAGTATGTTGTTCTTGTGTTTATTGTTTCTTCATCCATTGTATGTGTTTGTGGTGAGAAATTTTTTAGTGATAAAAAATTTCCCCTCATGTGTGAGATTAGGAGCATATGTATAGTCGAAATACATCACTATTTATTTTGGTGATGAAATCATTGTAAAAGCGTGAGAGAAATTTGTAGTAAGGGACAATGAAAGCAATCCTTTGAAGAGAGAGGGGAAAAAAATATATGTATTAGGTATTCTCCAAAAAATATTATTTTCTACAAACTAGGCAAGCATGCCCCATGCTTGTGTCATGAAACCATAAAGGGATAAAAAGAACTTAAACTAGTCATGAAGTAGATATCCACTGAAAATGAAAATACAATGGTGAAGAATTGATAGGTGAAATTCTCAATAGGAGAGAGGTGCAACACTTTCTATGAATGATCAAAGAGATCTAGGATAATTATGGATTCTCAAAGACAAATTGAACATCATAAACAATCCTCAAACTTGTTCTTCTTGTTGGCATACAATGGCCCTTTATTTATAGGATGATGGAAATACTTTTCCAAAGTAGTTTCAAATGTGAATGGGAGCCCTTTAGAGGTACCTCCCATCCCTTTTAGTGATCCCTAGGAAGAATTTTGGGGCGATTTTGGTTATGGGGGAGATCCACTCCATCCAAGAAGTGGTTGAGACCTAAGAAAAATCATCGATGCGTCGTTTCCGCATCTACACAGGTTTTTTGAATGTTAGTTGCATGGACTGTGTACAATGCTCGTTGTATGTCGTGTTAGCCCATGTTGATGTGCACATGATATTTTGTTGAATACACAAAGATCTTCAAAACCATTTTTGTATAGTTTTGTTCTTATTTTTCCAAACCGAGTGTAATCCTTCCATAATTTTTGGGAGTATGTTGTTCTTGTGCTGACTATTTATTCATCCATTTATTTGTTTGTGGCCAGTCATTTTTCAGTGATATAAAGGCCCCTGAATGTGTGAGGTTAGGAGGACATGTATAACTAAAATACATTAGCATTTAGTTTTTTGATGACATCATTGTAAAAGTGCAAGAGAAATTTTTAGTGAGGGATGACGAGAGAAATCCTTTGGAGCGAGAGGGGAAACAAATATATGTATCATGCAATTCCCAAGAAATTACTCTTTTGTACAAACAAGGAAGGCATGCCCCATGCTCGTGTCATGAAACCATAAAGGGATAACATGAACTGAAACTACTGACGAAGTGGATATCTGTTGAAAATGAAAATACAATGGTGAAGAATTTATAGTTGAAATTATCAAGAGGAGAGAGGTGCAACACTTACTATGAATGTTCAAAGAGTTCTAGGAGATAGTTGGCTTATCAAAGACAAATTTAACGACATAAAAATACTCAAAATGCTTATTCTTGTTTGTATATAATGACCCTCTATTTATAGGAGGATGGAAATATTTTTCCAAACTAGTTTAAAATGTGAATGCGAGACCTTTGGAGGTACCTCCCATCCCTTTCAGTGATCCGAAGGCAGAATTTGGGGGTGATTTTGGGTATGTGGGATATCCATTCCATCTCATAAGTGGTTGAGGCCCGAATAGAATCATCAATGCATTGTTTCCTCATCCACATAGGTTTTTTGACTGTTAGTCATGCATACCTTGTATTGTGCACGTTGTACGTCATGTTATCCCATGCGAATGTGTTTACACTATTTTTGTTGAATACATGCAGAACTTCAGAACCAACTTTGTTTAGTTTTGTGCTTATTTTTCCAAACTAAGTGTAATCCTTCCATAACTATTGGGAGTATGTTGTGCTTGTGTTGATTGTTTCTTCATCCAATTTTTGTGTTTGGGGTGAGAAATTTTTCAGTGCTAACAAATTCCCCCTGATGTGTGAGGTTAGGAGTATATATATAGCCAAAATATATGATCGTTTATTTTGGTGATGACATAATTGTAAAAACACGAGAGAACTTAGTGAGGGATGGTGAGACCAATACTTTGGAGGGAGAACAAATTTTATTCTACAAAAAATAATTTTTTTGAACAAACGATTTGGGCATGCCCCATGCTCATGTCATGAAACCATAAAGGGATAACAAGAACTTAAACCGTTGATGAATCAAATATCTACAATTCCCTTGGGGCTGTAAAAAAACAACATATGATGGTTCTGATCACTAAACTAGATCTAAGTCGCATTATGAACAACTCATAGGCATTGATGCCCTATCAAAATCATAGGTATTTGGTTGTTACTAAAAACTACAAAGGTCGCATAGTAATACCCACCGTAACACAAAACTTTGTTGGAGTCGAAATTTATGGAGTTCAACGACATAAAAAAGAAATGAGGAATATTTTTGTGGCATCCGATACTACTCATTAATGTTGGGATGAGAGCCAATATATTTCCACATTCATATAACCTTTTGTTGATTTTGACAGGTTAAGAGGCCAGTCTACAAGAAGAAAATATCTTCTTGACATCAATTGATGAAAATGTTGTTAGAAATTGTATTAGTGAAGGTGAATTGGGCTGATAATCATGAATGATGTCTACAATATAAGGGATTTAAGAACTACCCTTTGTTGGGGGGTGTTGATGTCGGATAACAACTGTAAAATAAGATCTGGTGTCAGGGGGATGGTAAAATATGGGGTAACACTGTCTTGAATGGGTGAGACTACAAGGAGATGTAAAAACATAAAAATATAACGATATGGTACATGGGTTCTTGTAATGGTCATAATTTAAACTAGGGTGCAAATATCTTGCAAAGATAATGGGGGAAGAAAAATTCCTCAACCAAGGGTGACATAGGTTCCTATGTGCCAAGGAAAAAACATCATCGATTGCGATGACCAAAATCTATTATACCTGCTAAAATTTAAAATGTTCTTTATAAAAACCAAATGAATAAATAATCGGGTTGAAAGTACATGTACAAACATAGGTTCCCCAATGAAGTATGACTTGGTCGTTAAGGGAACAAGTAGAGATTGGTGGAGGGTGGGGGCCCCATTGGTTAGTTTCTCTACCATGTAGATTAATGGAGAATCATCTTGCAAATGGGCAAGTAATGGTGGATGAAATGGTGGGTAAATGAGAATGCATAGGTGCATTGAATGTAACCGTTAACATAATGTGGGAGTCCATAATCAGGTGGTTAGCATGATGATGAGGAAGAAGTAAGAGGTTATCAGTCTAGGGTGTAACACTACCAGGACTCCCAATCCTAATGGATAGAACAAAATGAGTGTCGATATGTCAATCGTGAAATATATGTGGGACAACTCATGAAGGTGAGAATTATACCGATCAAGAGTACCTAAATGCAATGGAGATGATGGTACCATAGAGACAGGTGTGGGGATCCTAGGTATAAACGGCAAGGGGTGTGACTGGGATATGTAGTTGTTGGCAAAGGGTGTGAGTGCATGCTAGTTTTCAACATATACCTAAAGGGGTCTGTTGTTAGAAAAATAGGATTGCAGAGTAATAAAATACAAAAAAATGCAGAAATAAAACACAAAAGATATACAATACAATGGAGACATATATATACATGGTTCACCTAGTGTGGGATACATCCACCATAAAAATTTCTAGGTCCTTCCTTTATTATTATCCAAAAAATGAAGGGATACAACCTACAACACACCCATTGTAACTTCCTATACTTTCTCTCATAGTCTCCTCTCTTAGAATACAATATTCACCATGATACATAGTCCTAATATATTTCCCTCATAAAAGAGGGCTTCCTTCTAGGGAAAAAAACCCTAAAATAAATTCTATCACCAGATCTGCGACCTTATAACGAATGATCCAGATTTACTATGAAATTACAATATACATTTACAAGGAAATTTTCCCTTTGGGGGCCCTCTTTCCCCTGAACCCCCCCATCCAGTGGGATGCCCCCCCTGGACTCTCTAAGAGGGGAAATACACACCTTCACTCCCCCATGTGGAGGAGTGTACATTATTTTGGGCTGTAAAGTCTTCATGGGGTATAAAAACGGCTGAAAACAAAGGCCTCTGAATTAGGAAGAGAATCAGGCTCCACAACCAATAATCTCCCACTTGGAGACTAATCACAACAACTCCATCGTTGTTGTGTCTGTTGGACTATAATCCTTTTAGACTTGGAAAATTTCTCATCTTCACTTTCATGCTTGAATACCAACTAAAAATGAGAAGGACCTTAGTTTCTCCCTGGTTACTCCCTTCGTCAACATGTCTGTAGAATTATGGCTAGTGTCTATCTTTTCCAACTTCAAAGTTCCATCTTCGAAGACAAATCATATGAAATGGTACTGATATGTATATGCTTAGTATTCAAATGGAAGGTTGAGTTCTTTTCAATATGAACGACACTCTCACTGTCACAGTAGAACCTGCTATTCTCCTGCTTCTTTCCCAATTCCTCCGTAAACCTATGTAAACAAATGATTTCTTTACTAGCCTTTGTAACAAAAAAATAGTTTGATTTTGTTGTTGAAAGTGAAAGAACATTTTTCAGTTTCAAAATCCAACTTAATGTTGTTCCACCTATAGTAAAAACATACCCTATGGTGCTCCTTCTGCTATCTTTATCACATGCCATATTTGCATCAACATATCCCTGTAGAATAGTGTATAAACCTCCAAAACATAATAGATGCGTAGAAGTACCTCTCAAATCCCGAGAATTTACTTTAATTCCTCCCAATGTTCTTTAATTGCATTGTTCATATACCTTCTCAAAACTCCCACTGCACATGCAATGTCGAATCTTCTACAAACCATTGCATACATCAAGCTACCAACTGTTGATGAATAAGGGACCCTGAGCATGTATTCTCTCTCCTCCTATGTCCTAGGACACATTTCGTTAGTTAATTTGAATGTCTAGCCAAAGGTGTACTAATTGGTTTTGGATTCTGCATTCTAAACCTCTCCAACACCTTCTCTATGTATTTACCCTGATACAATGTGAATTTTCAAATTTTCATGTCTCTTGTTATTCTCATACCAAGGATTTTATTTGTGACACCCATCCTTCATCGCAAATGAATTAGCTAATTTATTCTTGTGCACATTTATATACTGCATATTATACCCCACAACAAGCATGTCATCTACATAAAATAGAAAGATAATATAGATTCCATTTTCCATCCTTTTAAAATAAACACAGTGATCAAAACGACATCTAGTATAACCTTGTTCTTTCATAAACCTATCAAACTTCAAATACTACTTCCTTGGAGCTTGCTTTAGGCCATACAAGCTCTTCTTCAACCTGCATACCAAATTCTCCTTTCCTTTGACCTCATACCCCTGTGGTCGCTGCATATAAATCTCTTCCTCCAATCCCCATGGAGAAAATATGTTTTTACATCTAACTTTTCAAGATGAAAATATTCTACTGTCACAAGACTTAAAATAGTCCTAATTGAAGTCATTTTAACAACAAGAGAAAATATTTCATCAAAATATATGCCTTTCTTTTGTGAAACCCCTTTACAACAAGTCTATCCTTGTACTTCTTTTTTCCTCCATCTTCTTCCTTCAACTTGTAAATCCATTTATTCTGTAATGCTCATTTTCCTACAAGAAACTGAACCAAATTCCAATTCTGGCTATTTACCAGGGAATC
>ML783488.1:294624-305454 GCA_009831015.1 Picea engelmannii | reverse complement strand
CAAAATCAATACAAATATCAAGTCTTCACAAGAAAGTTCAAGAATTTTAGGAATAAGAATAAGTTTGGCTTGAGGAAGAAACCAAATCAAGAAAATCATATGTCAAAGATACAATGCTTCAACTATCCAAAATATGGTCACTACAGGAACCATTGTCCTTAGCTAAAAAAGGGAAGGAAACAGATGAAGCATCAGTTGTCAAAGAAAGGGAATCCTCAAAGAAGGCCAAAGAGGATAAAACAAACATCGTCTTCTAAGTCAAGTCAAGAGATACACATGAAAAGATGAAGTACGTTGAAAACCCTTGGTAACAATTATTGTGGAAGCTATTAGATAAGTAAGAACTAATAGATAAGAAAAAACCAAAATGAAACTTGAAGTGAGCTAGAAGAAGTCAAAATAGAAAGAATCCAACAATCAAGAGAAAATTAGAAAAGGACTTGTGACACTTTGCAGAAGGCAATAATGATGTATATGGAAGCATGGACTCTCTTATATGGAGGGAGTTGATTACATAATTCCAAAATAAGAGCTTTCGGTAATACATGAATGAAGGATTGTGAGGGAGATAATCCTAAATGAGATGATCCATTAAGGATTATGAAGTATCTATCCATGTTCCCATTGAAAATAATAGACATGATAAGAAACACATGTTCAGTTTGACTATAGAAGAATCCTTCTTCGATAAGAATCCTTAAATTATCCTCGGTTGTCCATCTACATCCATGATCCTATGATGAAAGGAAGAATTTGGAATATTCAGGGAATGGAATCTATAGAAGTGTAATATCCCTCGACCGAACCCAAATGCAAATGTAATCCAAGTATATTTAAGCTAGTGAGTTGTTTAGACATCATTTTTGTAATACACCTTTCATGGCATGGTGCACGCATATATTTCACAATAAAGTGATGTAGTGTGCACATTTCTGGATACCACGCACGGTAACTAAAGTGTGTGCAACCTTGAGGACAACGGATACCATGCGTAGTAACTAAAGTGTGTGCAATATTAAGGTCAATGAACCTTTATGTATATGATATGCATTATAGGCTGGTGAGCGAGTATTATAAGCCATAATGCTTATGTTTTAGAATTAGGCCAGAGCACCTAGATGTTAAAGGCCAGTGTGCCTATTTTGTATATGTCTCATGATTAATATAAAATACATCGTTACGCGCAGACCGACCATGATAAAATAAAAGAGGGACTAGATTCCCCTAGTTAGGGAATGTGAGGGCCAAAAGCTAAGGAAAGGGCTAAGTGAGAGAGATTAAGTCAAAATGTAATATTAAATTAATATTTCTTCGAACATAAAGTATGGATAATTATTTTATCCTAAGTCATAAAGAAGGGGACAAGTGTATCAGAGCATCTTCCAACATGAAAAATGTCAATTTGGAGACATTCATACTTATTTCTGAGACTTAGTGCCTTTGGGGGGGATATTACCATTTTTCCTTGGACTAGAGAACCATTATTGGGGGGGGGAATACATTCCGTCAGTTGAGGAGCTATCCTCGTACCTTCCTATCACTGTACATGAACCTATTTTCATTTCCATTTTCCTGTTGGTGTACCTATAATCTTGGGAGAGGGATTGAAGAGGTGGGTTGTCAGGCCCCTGATCAATTCTTTGAGTGAGAGAATTGTTCGAGATCGATTTCATGAAGGTGATAAAGTACAACTACAGTGCTCTGAGACTTCTAGTCTGGCCTGTTGCTGAATCCCTAGAAGGGAAGTGGAGCAGCCGAAGGACTGTTGATCAGAGAAGGGGAACACTTCCTTGGGTGGGATAGGCATGTGGGGAATGAGAGGTTGTAGGTTGTCATTTGAGTGAGCACCTAATATGGAGTTCCTGTTGACTGTGAACCCTTAGCCTGGTTAGGAACCCCTTACCCGGGTGGAGTTTAGTCCTAGCTTAGGGGTGACTCACTGTTGAGAGTGATGAACAGTGTAGTCTAAGGTTGGGAGGTTCGTGGATGGTCTGCACATAGTTGGTGACATTATTACCAAGATAAGTATCAATTTTGTGATGAATTTACATGCTGCATTGTCATTTATGTGTTATTTTATGGGTTTTATGGCATGCGTGAGAATATATGTCTGTATGTTTAAGAGTATACCCCTATGTACATTGCATGTCTGTGATTATTGTTAATACAGCTTGAAAATCGTATATTTACAGAATGCAACTATTTGTTATATTTTATATGTGAATCTTCTGCTAGAGCATTTTATGTATATGTTTAATTGCATGTATTTTAGTATGTATGTATGCCTGTGTGTGTATATATGTATTTAAAAAGAAAAATTATATGACATACCTAAGTTGGATACTAGGTTGTTACCATATGTTATCAGAACTAAGTTAAGCATCTGAGTAGTGACATTCCCCGGCCTGTTGGTGGCCGGGGAGGTACATTACAGTATGGTATCAGAGCGTCAGTTTTCGACACTGAGCCTAAATGGGCCAAACAAGTCGAATGGAGACAAGATTACAATATGGTATCGATTATAGTATGGTACACAGTATATTTGTGTTCATGGAAAATTGAACCACCATGCGAAAGAATATTATGTAGGGATGCGCATGCTAAATTTAACATTGCATGGAGTGCATACACATAGTAAGGTTGCACGTGGTGTGCACGGTATGGTAAGGCACAGTGAGGTTTGAGTGGTGTGCACACAGTATGAGTATGAGCTGTATCGCTACAGTTCAGGCAAGGGTGCGAGCAGGTGATTGTGCGCAGTAGCGACAGAGTATTCAATGGGCCATACGGAGTATTGCACATAGTAAGGCATATTGAACTTTAGCACGATGCAATGCATAGAGAGAAATGCATGTGGAATATCTAAGTGTGATACAGAAAAAATGCGTAGTGGATATTGGTGCGCAACGCAGAAGTAGTACGAGAAAGTTATTGGAGCGCCGAAGAGGAAATGTATAGAAGATACAGGTGTGCGAAAGCATGAAATTACCTTATAAATTCATTTTGCACGATCAATAAAGGTACACAAGTTGAATTTTATGCATGCAAAATCGTCTAAAAGGCTAATTAAGATGACGGACATGAGTTTAATAGAAAATTTACATAGTATTCAAAGAAAGAGGAATACACAACTGCATTAAAGTATTATTTAAAACGAGTCAAGCGAGTGAGATGAATTCTGAGTTTTATTCAGACAGTTGAAAGTGAAATATAAGTTACAAGAAGACACATAATATTAAAGGAAAGAAGATTCATATCACCATCAGTTCGAATCTTGTCCTAAGCATTACAAAATCCACTACTGCTCTTATATATTCATTTAAAATCCAAAATTACAAAAGGGGATGATTCAAAATAGTAGTTTCCCTATTTAAAGAGACCATACAAGAACAGGTCTATCATCTCCGGATATTACTTACCTTTGATACCATCTGTCCAAAAATTGTTGAAATATACTCAATTGTATTTGAGGGCTCATTTCGGCTTAGCTAGCTCCTCCTTAAAAGAATCTAACCAGACCGGTTGATTCTCTCCAACACTTTCAGCTTTTTCAGCGACGGGTTCTTTCGTATGTTGCTTGCTTCATTTCTTCTTAGCAGCTAGTCTGTTGATAACCAGATCTCTCATGATTGGATTTAAACTAATTTCCAATCTAGAATCAGTAATAGGTATTGTGTGAAATTTAGTCGCCAGTATTTGCACGAATACCTTTTCCTTCATACTCGTAGGAAAATTTAGCGTGTTTCCTGAATAACCAGTCTCATTTAATTTAACTGGGTCCATATACCTTAGTTGTCTGGGCACTGAAATACTTTTGTAGAGATGAGAAGCTCGAACCAGTTTGGAGACTGCTCGCAGATGGATAAGATGATTCTTCCATACCTGAGAGTTGGTTATTATAGAGCCTCAATCATGAATCACTGGCAGACTTGTGCACAAGTACGATGGCTGTCATGCTTGGCTAATCCATTTAAAATGATTAAACTTTTTGAGTTCATTACATGGTGACATTCACCTAACTTCAAACGGTTGTGATGTACTGAGAAAATGAGACAGAGTGATCTGACTAGCCATCACCCATCCCATGAATGGTGGATTTGACATATTGAAGCATGTGACATCAAAACTTATGAAAAAGTGGTTTTGGCAAACCGCCTTTCACCCAATGTATCTTTGTGCGATGATGTAGTTCTTTCTAAGTTCTCAAAACTTGGGTCTTGTCTAAGAATATTCATGGTGGCAACACCAAGAAATCAGAGAAAATAATTATGATATATTTATTGAGATAAAATAGTTCATATTTCTCATGGATTGTTGATTTAGTTAGCCTAATAAGTCTTAATGGATGCACATTTTGCAGAATTAACAATAACTAGATCAGATCAGATCGGTACCGAATCCATAGGAATGGAAGAGACACAGAGAAATTACAACCAGCAAGATGAGAGCAGAGGGATGAATGTCCATTTGGACATTGAAGGAACAAACTCCGATGAACATGGAGAGGAAAGGGATGAAAACCTAAATATGGTAGAGACCATTAAAAATTTTCATAAGGATGTCCAAAGCCATAAAGTGGATAATGAGCTTATGAGAGCCAAAGCATAGCAAGATGACTTCAACATGAAGTTATTACAAAGTATGAACAGAATAGAAAATAAATTGGAAAAAGAAAGTGACTCAAGCAAATTTGGAAGTCACAAAACTTCGGATGAGAAAAAGAAATTAGGAAATGTTAGCAGACACCACCATCACTCCCTGAAGCATTCCAATAAAAGAGCAGGTAGAAACACAATTCCATCCCCTGTCAGATAGTGTAAGAGGTTTGGGGTGTATGAACTACGAGGAGGAATGAATAAAATCAAACCTCCTACATTTGATGATGAGCACAATAAGGATGAAGATGCAGAAACATGGTTGTTGGGCATGAGAAAGTATTTTCAATTACACAATTATTCTTTTCATACAGAGGATAGAATTTCCATCTATCAACTCAAAGGAAAGGCATCCATGTGGTGGGATCAACTTGTGCAGGTACAACATATTAAAGAGAAGAGCGTTACTTGGAGGGAATTTAAGAGGTATTTTGAGAAGAAATACTTTACTAAGAGATATTATGACAATAAAATGAAAGAGTTATTTGAACTCAATATCGGAAGCATGACCATAGCTCAATATGAAAGAAGATTCCTAGAACTGTTGAAGTGTGTCTCCTTCATCAAGGATGAGATAGTTAAAATTCAAAGGTATTTGAGTGGATTGCCATCATTCATCAATGAAAAAATACAGTATGATGATCCCAAGACGTTGGAAGAGACCATAAGGCGAGGTAAATGTCTATATGATCAGCAGGAACCTAGGCCAACTTTCCAAAAAGCTTGGGAAGACAAAAAGAAGTTCAAGGTGGATCAGAGAAAGAAAGGATTTAAACCACCATTCTTTAGAAATAGTCCACACGGACCAAAAACTCCTAAAGAGCCCAAAATGATAGAGGCATAAGGCCAAAGGAAAAGGCAACCACCTATTCAATGTTGGGGTTGTAAAGGAGATCATAGATTCAAAGATTGTCCTCACAGAGGTGAAAAAGAAAGGATTGTTTATAATGTACAACAAGATGAAATAGTGGACGACATGGGCATAAATGTGCCAAGGATCTATGCAACCCTGGATAACAAGAAAACAAAATATCAGTCACATATGATTGAAGTGGAAGGTATGATTAACGACCAAACCATTGCTATTTTAATTGATTCAGGAGCTATTCATAGTTATATAGATCATAAGATGGTAGAAAGTTTGCAATTTCCAAGGAGAAAGCATGGAAAATCTTGGTTGGTGCAGTTGGTTACAGGAGCCAAAATAAAGGTTAATGAGATGGTTAAGTCATGTCTTATGGACATGAATGGACTGAGCACCAAAGAAGATTTGAACATCTTACCTTTAGGTTTCTATAACTGTCTAATTGGGATGGATTGGTTGGACCCAAATCATGCTCTATTGGATTGTCATAACAAAGAATTCACTTGTTTGGATGAAGAAGGGAACCAAAGGAAAGTTGAGGGAATTCCCAGGGTAGTATCCATTAGAAACATTTCAGCATTACAGCTGAAGAAATGTTATAGAAGAGGATGTCAAATATTTGCAGTTCATATGGAGGAGACACCTAAATAGAAGGTGCCAGATTTGGAGGATTATGCAGTCTTGAAAGAGTTTGAAGATGTATTCAAGGAGGTACTAGGACTACCCCCAAAGAGAGACATTGATTTTTCTATAAATCTGACATCAAGAGAAGCTCCCATGTCAAAGACTCCTTAAATAATGAGTATGCCAGTATTGAAAGAGTTGCAAATGAAGCTTGAAGAACTTATGAAGAAGTGTTATATACATCCAAGTGTGTCACCTTGGTGTGCCCCAGTCTTGTTTGTGAAAAAGAAATATGGAACATTAAGATTTTGCATTGATTTTAGACAGTTGAATAAAGTGATTGTCAAGAACAAGTGTCCTCTACCAAGGATCGATGATCTGTTTGATCAATTGAAGGATGCAAGGATATTTTCAAAGATAGATCTCAGATCAGGATACCATCAAGTAAGAATTAAAGAAGAAGATATGAGCAAGACCACCTTCAGGACAAGGTATGGTCATTATGAGTTCACAGTGGTGCCATTTGGTTTGTCAAATGCAGCAGCTGTTTTCATGTGCTTAATGAATGGTGTTTTCCAAGAATATTTAGACAAGTTGGTCATTGTCTTTCTGGATGAAATTATTATATACTCTAAGTCAGAGGAAGAGAATGAACATCATTTGAAGATGGTGTTTCAATTATTAAGGGAGCATTAGTTGTATGCCAAATTGAGCAAGTTCCCATTTATCAGAAAAAATTCATTATTTGGGGCATATCATCTCAAAATATGGGATAGGAGTGGACCCTGAAAAGATAGAAGCCATCAGAGAATGGTCAGCACCAAACAATGTTAAAGAGGTCAGATCATTCATGGGCCTTGTAGGTTACTACTCATTGGAGGATTATCAAAGATAGCACACCCAATCACTTCCTTGCAAAGAAAGGATATGAAATTTCAATGGACGTTGGACTGTGAAATGAGTTTCCAACATTTGAAACAATTATTGACAAGTGCTCCAATACTAAGGATTGCAGACCCAAATGAATATTTCATTGTATGCAAAGATGCATGTAATGAAGGACTTGGTGGATTTCTCAGTCAAAATAGATTTGTGATATGTTATGAATCAGGGAAGTTGAAGGAGCATGAAAGCAACTATGGCACTCATGATTTGGAGTTGGAATCCATAGTACATGCCCTGAGGAAATGAAGACATTACCTCATGGGAAAAAGGTTTGAGCTAAGAAAATACCACAATGGTTTGAAATATTTATTTGATCAGCCAAATCTAAATGCTAGGCAAAGCAGATGGTTAGAATTTCTAAGTGAATATAACTTTGATATAAATCATATCAAGGGGGAAGAAAATAAAGTGGTTGATGCACTCAGTAGGAGGGTGCATGAAATACGTGCTACAACCATCAACATGTATCAGATTAATGTTAAAAGAAAATTTCTAGAGGCTACAAATACAGACCTGCAATACAAAGAATTGATAGAAAAATTACAACAATGTAAGACACCACAAAAGATGGATATTTATAAGTTGGGAGTAGATGGAATACTACTACACAAGAACAAAATTTTCGTACCAAATGTCCAGTACTTGAAACGTATAATTTTTCATGATATGAATAATGTTCCTTATGCAGAGCACCCTGGATATCATAAAAACGTAGCAGCGGTCAAGAGCCAATAATTTTGGTGAGGTATGAAGAGAGAGATAGAAAAATACATCGCAAGATGTATGGAATAGCAGAAAATTAAAGCAGAACATAGGCACCCAGCAGGGTTGTTGCAACCTTTGCCCATTCCTGAATGGAAGTGGGAAGTGGTGAAAATGGATTTTATTATGGGATTGCCCAGAACATGCAAGCTACATGATTCAATTATGGTGGTGGTGGACAATCTTACAAAAGATGCCCATTTTATTCCACTAAAAACTACTCACAAGGCAACATATGTTATTGATATTTTCATGAAGGAAGTGGCATGATTGCACAAAATTCCTAAAACAATTGTGTCTGATAGAGACCCGAAATTCACCTCGAATTTCTGGAAAGGATTGTTCAAAGGATTTGGGACGAATCTGAACTTTAGTACAGCTTACCATCCTGAGTCTGATGGACAGACATATAGGGTGAATAGAGTGATAGAAGATATTTTGAGAATGTATGTGATGGATAAACCATCCAAATGGGAAGACTACCTACATTTAGTAGAATTCACTAACAACAATGGGTATCATACATCATTGAAGACGACCCCATTTGAATCACTTTATGGAAGAAGATGCAATCCGGTGAGTTGGGATAACCTAGTTGATAGAACAGTAGTCAGGGAAGAGTTGCTTAAGGAGATGGAGGACCAAATGTTAAAAATTAAGCAGAATTTGAAAGTTGCCCAAGAAAGACAGAAAAGTTATGCCCATAAAAACAGAATCCATAGATAATTCAAAGTGGGTGATCATGTTTTCCTAAAGGTGAAAGCCAACAGGATTTCCCTGGAGTTGGGAAGCTACGCCAAGTTGGCAGCCAGATTTTATGGACCATTTGAAATCCTAGAGAGGATTGGTCCAGTTGCTTATATGATTGCATTGCCTGCATCTATGTCTATTCATAATGTATTCCATGTATCATTGCTAAATCAATCCATATGTGATGTTAATCATGTTGTTGATTGGAATGTTATTCAGGTGGAGCAATAAGGCGCTTTCCAAGTGCATCCAGTGTACGTTTTGGACTGGAAAATCAAACAACTCTGGAATCTATCCATAGGGATTGTAAAGGTCCAATGGACCTGATACAAACCTAAAGATTCTACTTGGGAGCATGAGGATGAAATCTGGGAAGAATACTCGCATCTTTTTGAAAAAATTTGAAAATTTTGTTGTATATGGGTACATGATGCACTGAGGACAATGCATAAATAAGGGGAGGGGATTGTAATATCCCTCAGTCGAACCCAAATGCAAGTGTAATCCAATTATATTTAAGCTAGTGAGATGTTTAGACATCTTTTTTGTAATACACTTTCATGGCATGGTGCATGCATATACTGCGCAGTAAAGTGATATAGTGTGCACATTTCTAGATACCGCACGCAGTAACTAAAGTGCATGCAACCTTGAGGACAGCGGATACTGCGTGCAGTAACTAAAGTGCACGCAATATTAAGGTTAATGAAACTTTATGTATATGATATGCATTATAGGCTGGTGAGATAGTATTATAAGCCATAATCCTTATGTTTTAGAATAAGGCCAGAGCACCTAGATGTTAAAGGTCTACGTGCCTATTTTGTGTATGTCTCATGATTAATATAAAATACATCACTGTGCACAGATTGACCATGATAAAAAAGAATGGGGAATAGATTCCACTAGTTAGGGAAAGGGAGGGCCAAAAGATAAGGAAAGGGATAATCGAGAGAGCTTAAGTAAAACAGGAATATTAAATTAATATTTCTTAGAACATAAAATATGGATAATTATTTTATCCTAAGTCCTAAAGAAGGGGACAAGTGTATCATAGCATATTCCAACATGACAAGTGTCAATTTGGAGACATGCATACTTATTTCCGAGACTTAGTTCTTTTGGAGGGGATATTACCATTTTTCCTTGGACCAGAGAACCATTATTTGGGGGGGAAATACATTTCTTCAGTCGGGGAGCTATCCTCGTACCTTCCTATCTCTGTATATGAACCTGTTTTCATGGCCATTTTCCTGTTGATGTACCTGTCATCTTGGGAGTGGGATTGAAGAGGGGTGTTGTCGGGATCGTGAGAAATTCTCTGAGTGAGAGAATTGTTGGGGATCGATTTCCTGAAGGTGCTAAACTACAAATACAGTTCTCTGAGATTTCTGGTCTGTCCTGTTGCTGAAGTCCTAGAAGGGAAGTTGAGGAGCCAAAGGAATGTTGATCAGAGAAGGGGCACACTTTCTTGGGTGGGACAGGCATGTGGGGAATGAGAGGCTGTAGACTGTCAGTTGAGTGAGTACCTGAGATGGAGTCTTTCATGTTGACCGTGAACCCTTAGCCTGGTTAGGAACCCCTTACCCGGGTGGAGTCTAGTCCCAGCTCAGGGGTGACTCACTGTTGCGAGTGATGAACAGTGTAGTCTAAGGTTAGGAGGTTCGTGGACAGTCTGCACATAGTTGGTGACATTCTTACCAAGATAAGTATCGGTTCTGTGATGAATTTACATGCTGCATTGTCATTTGTGTGTTAATTTATGGGTTTTATGGCATGAGTAAGCACATCTATCTATATGTTTAAGGGTTTACCCCTATGTACGTTGCATGTCTATAATTACTGTTAAGACATCCTAAAAATCATATATTTATAGAATGCAACTATTTGTTATGTTTTATATGTGAAGCTTCTGCTAGAGCATTTTATTTATATGTTTAATTGCATGAAGTTCAGTATGTATGTATGCCTATGTGTGTATATACATATTTAAAAAGAAAAATATGTGACATACCTCAGTTGGATACTGGGTTGTTACCATATGTTTTTAGAACTAAGTTAAGCATCTGAGTAGTGACATTCCCCAGCATGTTGGTGGTCGGGGAGGTACGTTACAAGAAGACTCCATGAACCCAAGAGCTAAATAGAAACATGTGGAAGAACATGAAGATTCCAATAAATAAATAAAATCCATAACAACCATTTATTATACCAAGAATAAAAAAGGCC
>ML783488.1:262458-284065 GCA_009831015.1 Picea engelmannii | reverse complement strand
ACCGCCTTCGGCCCTACTTTCCACCTCTACTAGACACATCCGACATGGCAGAACAACTCACACCAACAGAGTTAAATCTAGACTGCATGGAACAAGCCAGAACTGATCAAATCATGGATACACAGATCAAGCACACCCGAAAATAAAGGATACCGCTATATCGAGTTGTCAAAGCAGGCCAACTCCTTCACCAAGGCAAATGGCTCACCAGGGACCAAGTTCAACAGAAGTTTCCTCATCTCATAGAGGAACTCAACGTAATGGGGACCATTGCTTCCTAAGGAGGGAGGATTGATCCAGGTGGATATCAGTGGCCACCCACCTTTTTCGACTGGCTCAAAACAGTTTTCTGACAATTTGGCAGTTTACTATTTTTAGCAGGTTTTAACTTTCGGGGCCATTTGAAGGGCCTAAATGAAGGTTTTTTGAGATTGAGGTTCTCAATGATAGCCAAAGGCATTATTGATCCCCCAAAATGAATCTCCTCGATGATACCTTTCCAACAAGCTATCACACGCCTAAAACGGAGATCGTATGCAAAAGTTACGACCCTTGGAAGTTGATGTACTAACTTACCCAAACGGGGCCCACATGACTTTTGGCGCTTCATCTCCTAGGGTTAGGTTTTCGGATGTCTATGAATTTTGGCATTCTCGTCTATTGTAAAAAGGCCTCTAGAGCCTCATTGTAATCATCTTCTCACAAATGCGAGTAGCAGCCACATCTCTTCTCAGAGATAAGCTACCAACGCCCTAGCTAGTTTATTTCCATTCTGTCTGTAAGCATATTTCAGTCATTTGTTATTAATGAAATGAATTCTTATTTCCGCTGCATCTCTGCGTTTATGTGTATTTATATATTTCATTGTGTTCCTACATAAATCCGGATCAAATATAAAGTTGAAGGACCCATGTAACGTTTTCATGGAGGACCATATGAGTCACCTGTTCCCTCGACTTGCAGAGGGCCATAAGTTATTGGCGTAGAAACAACCTGTTGTGTTAACAACCCCATTTCCACAAGGGAAAAATATGACTCAAGCCTCTTAGAGCATGAATGGGGGTAGTCAGGGACCCCCTGTGTCTTCTAGTAACCCCTCAACCTTGAACGTTTATATGATGAAAGGTGACTCTTATATATTATTCAGGGCACACGATTACAGAATGATAGAATATGTCAAAAAGGGTAAAGAAGCCACAAACCCAGTCATTCCTCTCCACATTGAGAATACGATGAGTGAAACAATGACATGCATCATGAAAGGGGTGTTCAATAAATCTTCCCATAATCCAAATGCAAGGGTTGCCCATAATTACTCTGTGGTGGAGGATTTATCACAAACCCCTTGCAGGATTTCTACTCTAGATGTCCTTTAGAGCTGCCCTTTGCAGAGAAAATCTTTGTTGTCCTCTTTGGGATCTGTCGAGACTTGTAATTCAGGAACGATCATGCTTGATACGACTGACTTGAAACCTCATCTCCCTTACCATGTCATGTTTTAGAGAGTAGTGGCTCACCCCAAAAAATATTTTACATGGAATATTTTCCATACTGTGGTTGAGGAGGGAACCGTGAATTGCATGATGTCATTGGTGTGTTGGAAGGCCATTGTACAACTCATTTTGTTTTCATCACCTACTCTACTTACTTCTTTCGATGATCGTTCTTTCAAACCACATGGAATCATTCCTTATTTTCCCGTGAATTTAGGAGGAAAGACCATGTGCATCAAAGTTGAAGTGGTCGATGCACCTCTCGACTACAAACTTCTGTTAGGAAGGAGTTGAACCTATGAAATTCATGCAGTGGTTTCCATATTTTTTCAGGTCTTCTTGTTTCCACGGGAGGGCCGAATCATAACCATTGACCAGTTGTCCTCCTCCTGGCTTGACCCTTCATCGGGGGCATCCACGGTCCCAATGATTGATAACCCTCAGCCCAAAATCATCAACCTGGGGGTTGTTTTGTGCCCACCATTGATGGGTACCTTTGATTACCCACCTCCTTCTAGTGATGTCAAGTTTATATTGGCTGCCCCTGACCAACCTAGGTCTGAAATGTTTCAAGTGTCATCATTTTGAATGACTTACTTTCACAATATGTGGACTCTTCCTTCCCCATCAGTCTCGATGGAAGGGACAAGGCATCCTGGCATGTCCATTCCCTTGTTTGTGGTAGAAGTTATGTATAGTATTGTCAAGCAAGATTTGACCGACCCTGATCCGACTCTCGCACAAGATTTAGATCCAGTTCTCGAGACTATTTGGGCTCAAGGTTCCCTTGCCAATACTAATTATTTATACTTGGTATCTCCCTCAGATGAAGGGATTCTTGAGGCATTGACTAGTCTGGACAAACCTTGGGATCATGTCTATCACATATCTTATTTCCTCCATGAGTTGAGAAGAATAGAGGCAGGTGAATTCCTGTTGACTATGATTGGAGACAGGTCTTGTCTTGTTAATCCTCTGGCTACGCACGTATTTTATGCCGAGGGTAATATGGAAAGTATCGTAGAAATGATACCTATTGATATATACAGAACCCCTGGCATCATGGAGAATGTTTTTATCAAATCAAAATGCTCCCTTGAAGAGATTCGAATATATACAAAATTATTTAAGGAATTCTGTGAAGTTTTTTTCTGTTCTTATGAGGAAATTCCAGGAATTGATCCAAGAATCATTGAACATGAGATAATGACTTATCCTAACACCAATAAGGTCCGACGAAATATTTATCCGGTGAATTCTTAGAAATCATAAGCTATTAAGGCTGAAGTAGAGAAAGTTCTTAAATTCGGTTTTATCTACCCCATACAGTTGAAGCAATGGGTGTCAAATCTCATTTCGGTTAACAAAAAACAAGGTATGATTCACGTGTGCATAGAATTTTGTGACTTTAATAAGGCCTTTCCAAATCATAATTTCCCCACCTCATTCATTGATCAGATTGTCGATGAATGCACAGGCTATGAGGTATTTTCATTCATGGATGGTTTCTCAGGATATAACCAGATACAGATCAAACCCGAGGACTAGAAAAAGACAAATTTTATTTGTCTATGGGGCACATTTTATTATCATAAGATGCCTTTTGCCCTGAAGAATGTTGGAGACACTTTTCAGCAGTCCATGTATTTTTCTTTCCACAACCTTAGACATATAATTGAGGCTTATCTCGATAATCTAGCATCATGATCTCGTAAAAGAGATGATCATACCATGCACCTCTGACTAATCTTTGAACGATGTTGCTAATATCAAATTCACTTGAATCTTAATAAATGCAGTTTCTATGTGAATTTAGGTCATCCTTTAGGTTTCATAGTTTCGACAATAGGGATCATGGTCGATCCTCTTAAGGTTGAGGTCATATTTCAATTTCCACCCCGTGCATAGTCCCTCAGCTTCAGAGCTTATAGGGGGAAGCGAACATTCTTCAACAGTTTATCACAAACTATGTCGAGATCACTAAAGGGTTCATGCGATTATTCAAGAAGGGATTCCCTTTTTTTTGGGATGAAGCCACTCAATGCTCTTTTGAAGCATTGAAATGTGCCCTTACGTCTACCCATCTTCTTCATCTTGCCAATTATAATAAATATTTCTTATTGTACTTGGTTGCCGCAGAGGCGACCATTGGTATGGTATTTGTTCAAGAGGACAATTTTCTTGAAGAGAACATGATTTATTACCTGAGTCAAGGCCTGGTTGGGCCGAAAATCAACTATTCCCATGTTGAGAATCTTGTGTTGGCAAGAGTGCATCATGTCCAACGGTTTTGTCATTATATCCTTCTTCGTAAGACCATTTTCATTGTCATTGTGAATCTGTTTCAATACGTGTTGACACGACGAGTAATTAGTGGAAATATTAGTAGATGGATTGTTATCCTCTAGGAATTTGACTTGGATTTTGTTTCCACAAAATCCAAAAATTCATTGGTCTTTAAGGAACTTATTTTAGAACTTCTAGTCGAATCAGGTGATGTCACGCTCGAAGAATCGCCTATTAAAGGTGATATTTTTCTCATAGCATCTTTGAACCCCTAGTATGGAGATATACTAGTCTATCTCCAGACATTAAAGTGCCCTACTTATTCTTCTCATGATGAGAGTTGACAAATACACCATCCAACACAAAAATATCTCATCCTCGATGACACTTTGTATCATCGAGGTGTAGATTTCATTCTTCGTGAGTGCCTTATACACAATGAAGTGGAACTCATTCTTAATGACTGCCACACTGAAGCATGTGGTGGTCATTTGTCTGGGTTGGAAATAGCCCAAAATATTCTACGAGTCGGTTACTTCTGGCCTACGTTAATCAAGGATTGTGTTGATTTGGTCAAGAAGTGCCACTTGTGTCAGATCTTCTCTCGAAATATGAGAGCACATCCCACTCCCATGTTTCTCATCATCACTGTTGGTCCATTCACTAAGTGGGGGATTGATTTTATGACATGCCACTCGACTTCATCCAAGGGGCATCATTATATCACCGTAGTGGTAGAATACTTCACTAAGTGGTTCGAGGCTATGCCAACATTCATTAATGATGGAAAAGCAACATCACTCTTCATTTTTAACCAGATAATAGCAAGGTTCGACATCCCAAAGGAGATTTTCACTAACCATGGAAGTCACTTCCAGAACAAGATGATGTTCGATTTATCATCAAAGCTTGGGTTGAGGAAAGATAACTCGTCACCCTACTACCCACAAGAGAATGGTCAGGTGGAGGCTGTGAATAAGTCCCTCAATACTATTCTACAACGAATGATCAATTATACCAAGTCAAATTGGCATTTAATGTTGTACTCAGTGTCATGGGCCTACCGAATGTCTATAAAGATTTCCACTGATTTATCCCCTTTTCAACTCGTTTACGGGCTGGAAGTAGTATTTCCTATAGAGTGTCAGATCCCATCTCTAAAGTTGGAAGTAGAGTTATTGCCAGAAACTTCACCACTTGAGGAACGATTATTATATCTCGAGTAGCTCGATGAGCAGCACCATGATGCAGCCTTGGCCAATGAGGCTCACAAGCAAGGAATCAGGTGTCAATATGATCGGTCCATTCATCCTTGGATTTTCTTCGAAGATGACCTTGTCATGGTTTATGACCAAGATAAGGATCCCCTGGGGGCAGGGAAATTTAAAACCATGTGGTTTAGACCTTTCATTTTGAAATAAGTCTGAAAGAAGGCCACCTATCATCTGGTTGAATTTGAGGGAAATAATTTGGTGAAGCCTAGAAATGGGCTCTACCTCAAGAAGTATTTCTCATAGGTTGGTCTCTTGGGTCACTTCTTGTACATATGTATATTTCTTATACATTTAGTTTTTGTCTTTTTTGTTTTATGGACGTGTTGTTATTTATGTCATGTTTCTCATTCTGGAAGATGTCAAGTGAATCATAGGTGTTCTTTGGATTCACGGATGATACTAGTTGACACACTCAGAGGCTTGCTTCCACAACTTGGGTGATTTTCACACCTCAAGGCTAATTTCTATCTTCTAGAGGCATCTGTCTAGGTGACACTACAAACAATGTCGTCGAATAAAGCATAGTGATAGAGTTGCTTCATGATGTTTTGTCGCCTGAAATCTGTGGGGCACTAAAGATGTCCTAAAAACAACCTTTAGTTTAACATTAATTTATCAACCCGAGGATTCATTTCTATTTCAAGAATACCAGCAAAGTCTATGCAGACAACTTGTAGAGGATAAAATCGCGTAGTTAAAGAAAATATCAGTTTATCAACAATCAAGTTCCTCATACATTCATTAAGTTTCTAAAGCTAAGATCCTACTGAACAGGATCAAAATCTTATCTATAATGTGCTATGAATTTAAGGCATGAATTGAATTACTGAATTGATCTAATTAAGAGACAAGAATTGAATATGATATTAAAGGCATGAATTGATCTAATTAAGAAACAAGAATTGAATATGATATTAAAGGCATGAATTGATCTAATTAAGAAACAAGAATTGAATCTATGAAAATAAGTTGATCTATTGATGACTATCTAATCTACTGGAAAGAAATAACTGAATATTATAAATTGAGATAGAACAATAATTGAACAGGAAATTATAACTAAGTAAAAGGAACAACAAATCTTAGTTAAGTGAAAAAAACAACAAATTATGATTTAACGAAAATGAACAACAATTTCTAATTTAATTGAAAGGAACAACGGATGTGAAAATGAGAGGAACTGTCAAGAAGTAAAGTACAACAAATGGAATCTGGAATAGCAATCGAAAACATTCAAATGAAAGCATATATATTCTACAAGAAAAGAGTATCAAAACATTAACATGCTTATGCATTATCTTAACGATGATAAAAAAGGATTTAAAGTTCGAAACATAAATCAAACTGATAAAATACAGATTGAGACAGTAACTCCTTCAGACTGGGTCCTCGGTCCTCAGAAGCACTTCTACTAGAAACTCAGTATACGAAAATGATGGAAATGTTCAAAACCTTTATTTTTTCTATAACTAAGACAACATTTACAGAAACTGTTTGCGCAAAGAAATTATGAATTCTAAATTCTTAGATACAATTCTTAGATTATCCTTTCTAGGATTCACTACCCTTTAAATATTACAAAATATTGGTAAATTAATCTATCCAGAGGATCGAGATATCCTCAGGATCACTATTACTATAGATGAAGTTTACAAAATAGAGAACTAATCTCTCTTAAAACTGCCTTATGCTCCATATATTTAATCTCCAATAGCTTGCGCATCTTTGAAATCTCTTCCACTATCTTGATTTTACCAAAATTTACCCATTCTTGTAACAAAATCAAACAATTCCAACCATATTTTAGAATTTATGAACTTCAACTCAATGATAGTTCTAGAAGACGTTTTAATCATTTCCTATCATATTTTATTCCTAAGTAACATAAAATTCAGTCAAGATGATATCGTACATCATGGAAATGAGGAGAATATTTGTACCTTTTCATAACCCAGCATACCCCCCATCTTACCTTCTTGCATGTCCTCATGCAAGCTAAGTTCCTACATGCAAAACATTGATGCTATAAGGAGGAAAAGTTGGTTCACCAAGTGCCCTGAACCCATTCATTCTTATGAGTTCTCCAAAAGCAATGTCTACCCTATTTTTATTAAATTGATAATCTCTTTGGTAATCCTCTGGAGGAAACCAGATAAGAGGGGGATTATATCTACACCCAATCCAGGCAAGTCCTTCCTCCTGGATCATTCTGGCATATCTTTCTATTATGAAGGTGGCTGGAAAGAAGTTCTTGAAATCGAAGGGCTCTATAACCTTTACTTCAACTGACGAGACATCCCACCTTAACTTGGATCCAGCAAGAGCTTCTTCTTTTTTGAGACTTTTGTGACCCGATTTATGATAATGTGGTTCTTTCGTATTCATCGCATCCATTTTTTATTATTCAACGTTTCAGACCAAACAAATGTGGTCCATCATTAGGAAGAATTTTAATATATGAAGGAAATATAAAAATCATCAGGTGTATAAATAAGAAAAGTTATTTAGTAAAGATCCAACTTATTAAAAATATATAAGATCTAAAATGTCGAATAATAAAAAACTAATGCGATGAATCTAAAAGAACCACCTTATTAAGAGCTTCTTCTTTGAGTTCCCTAAAATATGTTATGCCTGATATTATAACCTGTTGATGAATAGGACCTAAAGAGCTTCTCACTCCTTCCCTTTTCATGAATGTCCTATGTCACATGATAGCTAGAAAATACTTTGGTGGTTCCTCCCTGATCCAGAGATCTAACCCAGTTTCTCTCTTCATGAAAGTGTTGTGGGCCTTAGCCCACCTGACATGATTTTTAGTGAAGGATATGAATGCTTGAAATTGGATGTCTGCAATAGAAGGAACGGGATTAGCTCTGTTGATGTCTTCCAAAATGAAATTATGGAATAATAGTTCACACAGGAAATATTGTACATTCTCTTCCTACTCCCTAAAACAAGACACAAACTCAAATATAGTGGTGAATTTAATCGGTTTACCTTCTTGAATATCTTTTATCCTCAGCAACAGGTAGTGTTCTAATAAAAACCAAGTATAATTTGTAGCATGATCCCCACAATCTATTGCATCAGTGTAGATATCACAAATCTCTTTCATTTGCTCCAAATATTTTTCCAATTGACCTTGTACCTTCTTTGTCTTCCCTTGAGCCTTAGTCATCTCATAATACATCTCATTTTTTGTTTCTAACATGTTTTTGAGTTTTTTAGCAACGCTTTGGATCTCTGTCATGGTCACCATTTCATCTATGGTCTGATTCAAGGCCTGTTGGGCTTGTACAAGTTCTACTTCTAGTCTTTCAATGATGGCACTTTGATCGTGAAACCGAGATACCTCTTCAGTGAGACAGGTTGCTTCGTTCATTACTGGAATTATTGTCTGATTTTCTACATCTGTGGTCTCGAGAGGAGTGGGAATTACTTCCTCAGGCTGGGCAGTTGTTCCTCCTAGAATTTCCAATTGAGCCTTTGTCTCATATGATCCCAAAGGAATTTCCTCTTCATTTTGAACAACTACCCCTTCTTCTGTTGTAGTCTTAGTCTAAACTTACATTTATACCATTTCTTCAAGGATATGCATCTCTGTCTGTGTCCCTATATAAGTCATTTGGACTGCCCTCCTAAGAAGAGGGTTCCTTCCCTGTGCTCTATGTATTTTGGTCTTCTTTATTTCATGGGTCTTATTGAATTGATCTGGTTGTTTTCTTAATTCCTTGATACTTTCCTTAAGCTTGTCAACTTTATTCTTTAACACTTTAATCTTGTTAACCCTTCTCTTCAACAACTTGTTCTGCCATTTTAACTTTCTAATTAAGTTGTGGCTTTTGCCTAATTTCTGTTTCTGTGAGCTGTCAGGATTTTCCTCACCTTGATCTATCAATAGTGGCTATTCTTCTTTCCCTACCAGGGTATTTAACTTAGTATGAGGTTCGTCTTGTGTTGTATCATCTGGGAGTGATATCTCAATGTCAAGGAAATATTCAGCAAGGTTCGAAGGAGAGGTTGGCGCTTGGTTTTATTTTGGCTTGTTTGTGTCTCTGCTAATTGAGGTCCCTAAACTCCCTAAAACTTGAGCTATGTCTACCTCATATATTTTCAAAAATTGTTTTGTGAGGTGTCCCAATGTTGGATGGGTATCTTCCTGACTATTTTCTTATGGTGTTTGTTCTGTCTTCTTGATTCCCTGAACATCTTCCTATAAGGGTTGCTCTGTTATATCTTGAATTTCTTCAGGTTGTTTTGTTGTTTCCTAGGTTTCTTCATGACATCTTATCCGTTTGCTTCTTATTTTCCCTTCAATGGGGGTTTTAGGAGAAACCATTGCTCTTTTTCTCTTCCTCATTGATTCCTCTGCTTGTGAGGTCTGAGTCTTTGCAAATTGGATGGGGTCTATCTTGACATCAGGTTGAGGAGGCGAAACTTCCATTTGGGCAGTAGGTTCCCCTTCTTGTGCTACTTCAATTCTCTAGGTTGGGTCTTCATGATTTGATTAAGATTTCTCTAGTTGTAAGGGCCTATTGGCCTCAATAAGATCCCCCGAGGTCATTTGAGTTTGACTTAGGGCCTTATTTACTACCAATTTGACCAATCCATGGTGGATGATGATATTAATGATATATTTTTCCTTCTGTGTTCTTATAGCGACCTCATGTAACATAGAATTTAGAGAAAATGGTAAATTGATTACTAACCGTTGTTTGAGTGTGGCTAGTAGTTTGAGGTGGCATGGGTGGATCACATCATATATTTCGTCATAGGTGATATACCTTTGTATGACACCTTCCAGTTCTTTCTATGGTTCGTTGAGACTATTGGGGCTAAGTCTCTTTCCCTTCTTATCCAATTCCTCTCCAAGGTCTACGAAGGATTATACATCTTCTTTGAGCACTATATATCTTCCAAACCATTGTATTCTTGTGTTAGGAAGGCTCGTAACCTCTGCTACGATTTCCTAAGTGACTGCAATTTGTATATTTCAAACCATGGAGGTTTCTCCCTGCAAGTTCTGAAAGAATTCGATCGTGATGTCTATATTGTATCCCTGCAACCGATTGAATTGCTCTGTCCACCCCATATGGTGTAGGATTTCTCTTGCATTCTCAGTTACCTATAGTAATGTTGGTTCCCGTCGCACACTTCGGTCTCCCATATTTCTGTAAGTAGGTGAGGACGACTAACGTTCCTTGTTGCATCTTAAATCAACCATATTTTGAAAACAACAAACATAGAAAATATAGAATGACATTGTGTGTATATAGAAAAACTGCATTTTCATAATTAATGCATTCATTGAAATCTATCGGTAACTGTGTCGAGCATCTACCCCCATAAATGGAAAGGTCGACCTTGACTGTCAAACGTACAAGTGTAATAATGGCGGGGAGTTATTGTGAGGTGCAATTGTTATGTCGACGCCACCACTGGAAAAGACAATCATTAATAAATTTTAATCAAACACTTTAATGGTACTAACGATAATCATCACTTTGTGTGGGAAATTCAAATTATTATACCCATGGTAGAAACCCTTTGAGGAAAAAGATTCTGAATGATTTTAAATTTGTTCACATGTTTAAAATGTTCCACATATTGGTACTTTCCCTTTTTATTGGATATATACCTGGAATGACAGCCTCATTGTTTTGAGAAGGAAATCTAAGAACACATTAAAACATGGGGTATTTTTACAGTGAACTTCGATACCATAGGCAAAGCCACTGCTGCCAGCAGGCGTCCATAGCCTCGACAGGGTTTCCTTTTAACCCATAGATGAGCATGTATCCTTAATAAATGGTTTGAATTTTTCCTTTCCCAAGAATACCATTATCTTGTTTTGGTAGCCATATGATGATAATGCCACTCTCTAGATCGTAACCTAAGTGAACAAGCCGACTCATGATGAGACCTCTTGTCCTTCGACGAAAAAAAATGCCAAAGGACATTGCCTTGGTGTGGTAGCCATAATGGGAATGTCACTTATGTTATTATTTGATTATCATGGTATGTTGGCTCTTGATGAGACCCCCTATTCTATATGGAAGAAGTTTATTACTATATTAAAAAATTCACTTTGAATTTTTTTTTTTATATAGCTCTATCAAGGGAAGCCCATCTACTCCTTAAGAGTGAGGGATGGCGTAAGAAGTGTAAGAATGCCAAGTAATAATCTATTTAATATTCCTTATTATGATATGAAAGAAATTATCATTCAAGTATAGGTATATATATAAGGGAAAGAAGCGAATTATGGTGGTTAATTAATTGTGAACAATTTTTAAGAGGATTCAGAGAAATTAATCCAGAAATAGTTTACTAAGGTATGTTAAATGATCCACACCAAATGAAAAATTATAGCTAGTGTTGAAGAAAAGGAATCAGTGAAGGTCATACCCAAAGGAGTGACTGACATAATCAATTTCATGTTTTACGAAAGGAGGGACAATAAGAAAAACATCGTGAAAGGAATAGAAAAGGAACAACAATAGTTATTTTAAAAGGAACGACAATCGTAATTTTGTGTGGACAATATTACGTATGAAGGGAACAAAAGTTGTTCTTTTCAAAGGAATGGAAATGGTTTTTAAAGGAAACATCGATCGTATGAAGTTAACATCAGTTGTTCTTTTCAAAGTTATGACAATCGTTTTGTTTTGAGTGAACAATAGTGAATTTTTTTACCCATCTAATTAAAACTCCCACATGCATTTTTGTTCAATGAATATATAATTGATTATTCATCAACTAAATTCATTCAATTACTATGGGCAAGTTTATGAAATAATCGAAGTATTATATTGTCTATAAGAATGTTCATTTTCTTGTAAAAACAAGGGTTATATTTGTTGAGTTTTTGCAACACGAGATATGGGTAAAGAACATAAAAGTGTGTTTAATTATATTCACTATAGTCATCTCTTCTAGTTTGTATTTTCTCAAGTGACTTTCCTATAAAGAGAAGAGCTAAAAACACAATCAAATCTGTTAAAAAAAAACTATATACAATATATACAGTACTAAAAAAATTCTTCATTTATGGAGTTGAGGCTACTAGGTTACCTTCCTAGCTAGCCAAAATTTGAACAATAGGGTCCTTACTTACTTCTTGGCAGAAGGATTATTTTGAAGATGGATGATGGTAAAGTTGTAGGCGGTGTCCATTTACCAGTAAGGGAGAGCCAGACCCGTTGATGGTAATTAAAGTGACAGTTCCATTATCATGAACTTCATTAATTTCATATGGTCCCAACCACCTTGTCTGTAATTTCCCCGTAAAATCCCAAAATATGTAATCATAGAGAAGCACCCAATCACCTTTGTGAAAGTATTTCTTCTTGATATGTTTATCATTCCAGTTCATTCTCTGTTGTTGAATAATAGTTGTACGCTCCAAGGCAGACATGTGTGCTTCATCTAATTCATTGAGCTATTGTAGGCATTGTTTATGTATCTCTGTAAGATCCAATCCAATCTCCTGGGCCATCCTTAGAGTCTTAATCTCAAACTCGATTGGAAAGGTAGGTTCTATACCATAGACTAAATGATAAGGAGAGTAGCCAGTGGTTTTACACCATGTTGTGTGATAATCCCATAAGGAATTTGGAAGCTCAGTAGCCCAATTCTGTCAATTTGTTGAGACCGTTTTTGTCAAAATTGCCTCCAAAACTTTATTGGTGTTTTCTACTTGTCTGTTTTCCTGTGCATGGTATGGGGAAGTAACTATGTGCTTAGTATGATACTTTTTCAGGATGTTCGTGATTCTGTGAGCTGTAAATTGTGACCCCCCATCAATGATTACTTCCCTGGGTAGTCCATAGCATACAAATAATTTGAAAAGAAATTTGATGACTACTTCCTCTGTTTCTTTTCGTAAGGATTCTACCTCTACCCATTTGGTCATGTAGTCCATTGCAACTAGAATATAGGCCTCTTGATTTGACTTCAAATTGAAGGGGCCAACGAAGTCTAGTGCCCATATCTCGAATGGTTATGTGACTACTTCTTCTTTCAGAGGCATTTCATCAGCCTGAGCTGGTTTTCTGATCCGCTGACAACTGTCACAGGTACGGACATATTTCTTTGTATCTCTGAATATTGAGGGCCAATAGTAGCCCATCTGTAAAAATTTATGTCCAGTCCTGCGATCTATAAAATTCCCATCGTAGGGCTCATCATGTCATGAGTTCAGTATGCCATAGATTTTATCATCTTGTATGCATCTGCGGATCTGGAAATAAGCCCCTGTGTGGAAGAGATATCCATTGATCCAAGTGAATCGTCCGCTATGATGGACGATTAATTTTCTTTCCCTTTATGATAGATGTGCCGGTAATTTCCCCACTGCTAGATAATTTTCCACATTGACGTACCAAGGTGGTTTAGAAGTAAGGACAAGTAGATGCTCATCTAGAAATTGATCTTCAACTATCAAGAAGTCATCCATTTTGGGTATGCCGGAAAGAAAGTCTGCAACAAGATTTTCTGTTATAGATCGATCTTTGATGGTGATGTCAAATTCCTGCAATATAAATAACCATCGAGTGACTCGTCCATTAGTAATATATTTATTAGCTATATATTTAATAGAAAAATGATCAGTATACAAAATAACTAGATAGCCTGTTATATAATGACGAAATTTATTGATGGCATGTATAAAAGATAAAAAATCTTTTTTTGTTACTGTATAACTAGATTTACTAGGAGTGAGATTCTTGCTAATAAAATAAATAGAATAGGGTTTCTTGTCTTCTTCCTGTCCAGGGACAACACCTATGGCAATATCTTATGCATCGGTGGATATGTGAAATGGTATTTTCCAATTTCTTCCTCTTAACACTAGTGTTGTCAAGATTAACTTCTTGAGTCCTGCAAATGCCACATCACACTTGTCAGACCACTGGAACTCCACATTACCATGTAAATCATGTAAAGGTGCAACATTTCTTGCAAAATTTTTCATAAATCTGTGATAGTATCTTGAAGCACCAAGGAAACTACGTACCTCAGTTTGTGTGCGTGGTGTAGGTAGATTAAGAATTACCTCTATTTTTGTTGGATCTACCCTAATTCCATCTGCAGAAATATAATTCCCTAGAACCACACCTTTCGTTATCATCATGTGACATTTCTCGTGGCTTAAACATAACTGGTAGTGATGCATTGTTCCAGTACCTTTTCCGGATTGTCCAAATATTTATCCAAGTCGTTGCCATAGGGTGTGAAATCATCCATGTAAACTTCAAACCCTTTGCTAATCAGGTCATTGAATATGCTAAGAATTTCCCTCTGCAATGTGGTTGGAGCATTACATAGTCCAAAGGGAAATACTCTGTATGAAAAGGTGCCTGGGGGGCATGTGAATGTAGTTTTATCTTGATCTTCTGGGGAAATCTGGATCTGATTGTAGCCACTAAAGCCATCTAGGAAAGAAAAGAATGTATTCCATGCTAAAGTATCCATGACCTGATGGATTAAAGGTAATAGGAAGTGGTCCTTTTGGAGGGATTTGTTAAGCTCCCTATAATCTATACAGATTCACCATTTTCCATTTTTCTTGGGGACGATTGCTAGTGGGGAAACTGGCCGACTATCTAATATAGGATATATAAAATCTATGTCCAACACCTTTTTTAATTCTTCTTTAAAAATATCCCTGAGATGGGGATTCAATCTTCTTTGGGGTTGTTGAATAGGTTGGACATATTTCTCAATATAAATATGGTGTGTGAAGAGTTGCAGATCAATACCTTTCATGTTAGAATACTCCCAGGAAAAAGCTTGTTGATATTTAGAAAGGATTTGAATCAATTTTTGTTGTTGGTTCTCATCTAAATTAGCATTAATGTTCAGAGACCTCCCTGATGAAATCTCAACTAATTTATCGTTATGAACAAAGGTAGTCGAGATTTTTTTTTCCATTAAATCTTCCAGCAAGTCTCCCTGTGCTTCACAATCTAGAACAACTTTGATCATCTGGCACATAGGGTTACTCACAATGGCTGGGTTGTTAATAAACCCATTGATCACATCATCCTCTACTTGGTTCTTGAGTCTGAGAGCTTCTTTGAGCATGAGAGGGGCTCGTAGATCCTTTTATAGATATCTTGGTGGTGGAAACTGTGGATATACGATAGTTGGGCTTGGCTTGGTTGGAGGATGTCAGATGATATTTTTTGTAACACCTCCTCTAGAAATTGTCATATTACCATACGACATCCTATGTATGCATGTTCCATTGTGAGCCATGGTATTCCCGGTATTAATGGATGCCCTTCGAGTCCACTTCTTGGGTTTATGATGATGAAATCCGCTGGATATTCCCAAGAGTCGACTGAAATTACTATATCATATAATATGTCGATTGGTCTAACCACTGATCAATCAACCAACTGTAACATAATTGGGGTAGGCTCGAAAGAGTCAAAACCTAGGGTGTTGCAGGTTTCCATAGTCAGGATGTTGATGGATGCCCCGAATTCGGTTAGTGTATTTGGAAAAGAACATCCCTGGATTTGAACTGTTGCTATGGGGTTCCCTGGATCTGCATATTTGATTGGTTCTTGTCTACCCAAAATTAGATTATACAGGGCTCCTACCACACGAACAATTGATGATGAATTTTTAATTTTCCTAACAGGCTTCCTCCGACATAGTTTCTTGATTGTCTTTGCATAACTTGGAATGTCTTGCAGAGCCTGTAGAAGTGGGATATTGACATATAAATTCTTGATTTCCCCTGCAATGTTCAAGTTAGGATACACGACACATTTTTCTATCATCAATATTTCAGGGAATGGAGGAGGAGGATTTGCATCCTTATCAGGATCCTGTGATTTGAATGTGTTTCCTCCCTGCTTTGTTTCTTTTGTTATGACCACAGTCGAGGGTGTTGTTGTTGGTTGTATTTTATTTTCATTCCCCTGCTCTTGGAAATCGTTACTTCCTTTAGGAGATATTATACGCCCCGATCTCAACCGATGTTCATTTTACCCTACCAAGTTGGTTTTCCCTTCCCCATTCTCCATAATCTGGATGAGATGGGTTGGTCTGTTATTGGGATTTGGGTGAGGTTGGGCTGGTAATTGAGGGTGCAATTGTGGTTGAGGGTTTTGGGGTAATTGGAGTGGGGCTTGCAAAGTCGGTTGGGTTTGAGGGGGAATCCCTATGCATTGATTAGTTATCCCCATGGGGCGCTGCCAATTTTGGTTCCAATTTGGGTTTTGGGAAGTTGTGTTGGACCAGTGTGAAGGGTGGGAGTTGTTGTTTGGGTTTTTCCAAGATGGGGTAGAGTATTGTACATCGGGCCAGAGGGAATTTGCAATTGGTTGATTCTTCCAAATGGGATTTGTAGTGGGTTGGTTCGACCAAGTGGTTGGATATTGCTAGGGCTACCATCTTTGATTAGTAAATGGTTGGCCCTGCCATATGTTTCCATAATTTTTCTGCAGATTATACTCCCCAAAAATGAAAGACGAGGGGTCTTGTCGTGTACCTGGAGGTCAGGCCTGCCATTGGTGACGTTGAGCCATCAGGTATAATGGTTTTATTTCCTCTTATGATTTTATAAAGACAAATTTTAGTCCGGGGAGCGATGGGCACTGCTTCGTTGCTTGACCTTTGGCGCAAATAATGCAAACCCGAACCACATCCAAAGGACATTCCCTTGGACCATTTTTTTCTGCATTTGTGGCAAAATATGCTCAAAGTCTGTTTTTCTTCTTCTTATTTCTGTTTGGCCTGCAATAAATCAAATTGTGTATTCAGAGTGCTTAAAATATCAGTTTTGAAATTCTCTAAGAGATTACCAAATTCATCTCGGGTAACTCCTCCGCTGGTAACATTGCTATTTCTGGTTAGGGGAGTTCACATTCCTGATCCGGTCCGTGTACTTCCACATGATCACTTTATTCACAATAGAATGATGTTATCATAATTTTCTTGATAAATATCACCCTTCGCCATTAAATTCAACTTTTCTACCCACTCATCTTTCATTCCTTTTATCAATGTGGCTTTGAGCACTGCACCTGGTAATGTACCATAAGGAGATCTTTGCAGGTTATATTGAAATATTTCAACATATTCCTCTAATGTCTCATTTTCTTTTCCATTCATTTGAAATATTTCATATTTTAGGTCCCTGGTTCTATAATAATCCTAGTATTTTGTCAAGAAGGCTTGTTTCATCTCATCCCATGAGTTTATAGTTCTACCTCCCAATCCCATAAACCAGTGAAAAGATGCCCCTTTCAAAGTGGAAGGGAACAAATTTAGTTTTTGGCGTTTAGAGATGTAATCATAACCCCTACATAGGATATTAAATTCAAATAAGAATGCATCCAGGTCTTCTGAAATCAATTCATGAAAAGTTGGCAGATTCTGCAGGGGAATTGCTTTCATGGGGGCATTGGCGACTAGATCAACTATCGGCTATTCCAGAGTGGAGGTATAGGGTCATTGTTTATTTGGTTGTGCGGTTTGGTCTAAGATATGCCAATAATCTTCATAAATTTATTGGCCTAGGTATTCTTTTGATTTATTACTTGATCTCCTAGGGGATTTGATTACACTACCTCTATCTGGGATTTCAGGTATTCTTTCTTCTTTCACATGAGATTCATGTGATGGTGATGAGTTTGCCTTGGAAACCCTGCTAGTTTATCCTTCTCCTTCCTCCAAATTACGAGAATGTCCCTAGTCTAAAGGGTTGAGGGGTGGAATATCTATGCTTTGAAAGCTTTGCTCAGTCTCTCCAGTTTTTTTGTGAATCTCATCATGGGTTGCAGCTGGTGAAACTGTTGCCTGAGGTATTTGGGTAGATCCTTTACTAGGTCCAATCGAAGCTTGAGATTCCTCTTTTTAGATGATATCATCTATGAAAGTGCTTCTCCTAGGGAGCACTAAACACTGGGATTTGGTAGTTTTTGGTGGAGGTTTCCGTTTTTCATGATCTTTTTTCTTATTCATACACACTTCACTCAAAAAATTAAAAACCACCTATATAACCTATAAATATCAACTGGAGGTAGGCGTTGGCATAAGCATCTTACTTATTTCCTGCATAGGTTCTTACCTTCCATCTTCAATACCTCATCCTCTAGAGACACAACCTATGCTATATTTGACACTCTCCTTGGCAACGAGACCAAAATGTTGGGCTCTAAATATGTCCTAAAAACAACCTTTATTTTAACATTAATTTATCAACCGAAGCATTCGTCTTTTATTTCAAGAATATCAACAAAGTCTATGCATACATCTCGTAGAGGCTAAAATCGTGTATTTAAAGAAAATATGATTTTATCAACAATCAAGTTCCTCACACATTCATTAAGTTTCTAAAGATAAGATCCTATTGAACATGATTGAAATCTGATCTATAATGTGTTATAAATTGAAGGCATGAATTGGATTATTGAATTGATCTAATTAATAAACAAGAATTGAATATGATATTAAAGACATGAATTGATCTTATTAAGAAACAAGAATTGAATCTGATATTAAAGGCATGAATTGATCTAATTAAGAACCAAGAATTGAATCTATGAAAATAAGTTGATCTATTGATGACTATGTAATCTACTGTAAAGAAATAATTGAATAGTGTAAATTGAGACAAAACAATAATTGAACAACAAACGCTAACTAAGTAAAAGGAACATCAAACACTAGTTAAGTAAAGGAAACATCAATCACGGGGCTTATGCCCTAAAAAATATATAAAGAGTGCCCTCAACACACAATGAGTCCATCCTATCTAAGATCGGGGCCTACTAGCCCTGTTCTAGTGAACAACAACATTGTCCAAACGCTGAAAGAGTTGGACCCAAGTTCGTGGCACCCCAACTACATGAGGCTTCATCGATGGCAAGAGTTCCTCAATCTCAGCCATGGGAACAACACAAGTGAGCGTGGTGAGGTTCCTCTCCACCCATCTCAATACTCTCTCAGCCTCTCTGGCTGGAGGTCCCCCTGCGGCTGCTAGTCCAACAAATGTTGTTAGTACTGCCTCTGGTCAAGGATGTTGTCTATTCCTTGAAAAGTCTATCGGGTTCACTGGTCCCACATTTGTACATAACATATACATAGTTTTCAAATACTCTGATACATACAAAAAATGATATATATAAAAGAAAATAAAAATCAAATAAATTGAAAAACACACATACCTATCTCTCCTCATTCCTTCCCAGGAGGTATGGGCATGTTTGGATCCATAGAAAATTTGATTCCAATGTAGGGGTAGTGCTCTATCACTAGAATCTTCTGTGCCCATTAGTTGAAGAACTTTTCATCGAAGGCCTATATAGTCCTCCCTCCCCCTTGTTGTGGCAACAATGTTTCCCATCTAAACACTACTGCTAAGGATGCCACATGCCCCCATACAGTCTCTCTAGGACTCAGACTATGTACCCTCTCAAAAATGAACGACCACAAAATGGTACTGAACCCGAAGTTCTTGTTGCTACGCTCTTGACACTCTGTAAGATGTCTCTTCATTTAGTCAAGCATTTTTATGCTCTAGTCAAATATTCATGCATCTAGGCACTACATTGCACAATACATGTGCACCCGAGAAGCCTGGTGTAGGGCCTCAGGTCCATTAATCCAACCAATAAGAAAAATGATCAACTTCAGTGATAGGTTGGTGATCTTATGGATGGGCACCCGAGAACCTACTTTCTCAGTGACGGCCTCACAATGCATTCCGATGTAGTTGGCGATGTTGAAGGGCCTAAAGGGAAATGTATGTATGTTGTCTGGTTCCCCTCTCCTCAAGATGCCAATCAAGAAATATATGTCCTTATTCATTGGATTCAATGACTACCCCTCAATCATGAACACATCTGCGTCCAGGTTCTAGTAATCCACCAGGGAATTCAATAGCCTGGGTTGTGCCCTCATGAATGGACACCGGTATAACTTTTGTAACTCACATTGTTTCAGTGCGGTGACAACAACAAGTTCCTCATCGACCAAGATGTAAATTTCCTCGTGTTCCCTATCCCTCCAGTGGACATACATCTTGTTCCATGACAAGTTCAAGGGGGAGTTAGCTCTTTCATTTTTTATTTTCCATACTTTTGAGGGTGTACACGAGATGTCTTGGAAACAGTCGGGTTTGTATGTTGGCAGACTGTTCTTTTCCAAGGTAAATACGCGGGTTGTACTTGGACAACCCGCATACACGTAGGGAAACCCTTTTTTAAGAGGGCATGCCTGTAACGCCCCATATTTTGACATTGGGTAGTTAGAACATTGTTGTTTATTAATCTTAATAATTCAAAGTTTAGCATTTGTTTGGAGTCAGTTAGACTTTGTTAGACATTGAGACGTGTACCTCTAGACCTATTTGTATGTTACATGATATATGTTCATGACAAAGATATTTATTTCATTATTTAAACATGAAAATTAAAATGGGTAAGTTCGGTGCATCTATACCAATTCAAGTTATGTTCTGAAGGTATAATAGATGCAATTCACGATGTAAATAGGAATACATTTCTTAAATGAGCATCAATGCAAATATGGATTCTTATATAAATTTGGGATGTATTTGCATCAATATGTGTTATTGGTGAACTAACCTACAGGATGATGAGCTATGTGATAGCTAAATTACTATAGTATTGAGGTAACTGGGATGTCATAGACATCAGGAAGATATTGTATGCTATAAGTTGTACATACTATTTAATTTATTATTTGAAATATTACTATGATCTATGGTAAGTGTGGTTTTGATAGGATGCACAACTTACCCAGAGTGAATGTTTGATGACGTGACTCTAAGAACAGTAGTTGCACAGTATGGCTTGATGTTGGGTGTTGACCCTAGTTCTATGAGGAGGGTTGGAGGTATTTCCCACCATTTATCCTCTGAAACCTAGAGTCATGGTAGGGTTTTGTGAAGTCACTCTCCCCTAGACGTGTGATGACAACTGCTAGTTTTCTATTGGGGAAGTTTGGTTGAGATGTATGACACTTTTGCTTACGGGTTCTATCTCGAGTTTGGTAAATATAGATAACACTCCACCTTAGTCCAATAGAGGAAAGGATAGGATGGAAGATGGAAGTACGTTAGGAAGGAAGGATGCTTCGATGTTAGTTGAGAATACTGATTAGGGATTAGAGATGCCACTATTGTTTACTCACTTGGTTCCTACCATGTTTAAAACCCTCTTTAATTTCCTAGTGATATTTTAAGTGTGACCATAATTTATTGATGAATTGGTGCAACTTAGTTCGTTAAGATTATTAAATGATGCATTACTTGATATGTTGTCCTACATGTCTTGGTGATCATATAGGAACTATGCACTCGAAGTAATTATTGTTTATCGTTAGTACATGCATGAGATATGTTTCCGCTAGCTATGCACAGATACCCTACCCATGTACACTAGTATAAGTAATTAATGTATTAATTATTAAAGTAAATTATTAACTATTTAATTGAATGTTTATTGAATATGTAAATTATATTGCATACAAATATCTAGAAGCATTAAATACTTTCTTGACTTT
>ML783488.1:188484-227936 GCA_009831015.1 Picea engelmannii | reverse complement strand
ACCCAAATCGATTAATTTTTATCATATTTTTAATTTTAATTTAATTAATTATTAAAATATATTAAATGAGACTTCTATTATTTTATTGTTAAAAGGTGGGTGAAGTAATTAATGTGGGGATAAGGTTGTTGGGGAATTAATGGAGGCATAAGGTTGTTGTAAAATTAAAGAGGGGGATTGGAGAGAGGAGGATAAGGAACAGATCAAAGGACTTGAAGGGGGGTGCCATTTTGGATTGGAAAATTCTGCAAGAGGTGGAGGAGGAGGAGGAAAATTGAGAGAAAAATAATTTTGGAAACTCTCACAAGGGACTGTTTTTGCTGATAACTTTGGGCTCGAGAGCTAGGATATTTTTCCCTATAATAATTTAGAACAAGATATTTATAGTTTGAAAAATGAAGGTAATATCCTCATGCTTGGAGACTTTAATGCTAGGACTGCAACTAAACAAGCTACTAATTTAGGCACTGATTCCAACCATAATCCTTTATGGCTAGATGATGACCTTGTTTTATCTAATAGCCACAAAAGAAACTATGAATACCTAATTGATAATTTATGTGGTACTCGGCTGGTCAAGCTCTACACCTCGGGAGATTTTTCTTTCCAAGAGAGTTCTCCTTAGTAAATTTTATACTTTTTCGAGCTAATGAGACTAAATCTAGAAAAAGATTGTGAGTCCATAGCTAAGATCTTTTCAGACTCCTTAAAATTGAAAAGATTGTTGAGTGATGTTGTCTTTGTCACACTCGTTAAAATGGTTTTGAATAGACGTCTTTTCGGTGCTAGTTTATCCCTTTTTCGAACTGATTATATTATTTCAGAAAAGATACCCTAATGGAGTCTTCTTTTACGTTTTTTCAAACTCTCTAAATGTGAAAAAAACTATCGAGCTTACCTTGTCTCGGCATGTGAAAAATACATTGAAGGGGGTTTTGTCGTGTCTTGCTAATCACATTTGCATCTTTTCATCTTTGGCCTAATGTCGACTCAATGTTTCTCTCAATTGAACCTTTGAAGAATGATTTATACACAATCCTTGTAGTACTTTGCCTCTGCGACCTAACACCTTGACCCATGGAGGAATTTTCCTCGAGTGTCATTTTCCTGCACATGTCTCCTTGCTTTGAAAATTTGTATGTTCCTTGTGCTTGGAACTAGTATGCTTGAGACACTCGTTCCTACTTTGTAACGTTGCATTCTTTTATTCTTTTTCAATCTCTTTAAAAAATTGAAAAAGACAAAAAAAAATCAAAAATCCCAAAAAGAGGGGACGAGAAATATATATTCTTTTTTGGCAAAACAATGAGTCGCCTTTGGACAAAGAACATCCTTTAGTTTGTTCGTCAAGATTTGGGATCTAATATGAACTTAGGAAGTTGTTTTCGATACATAGAGCTGTGTCCTCCTCCATTTGGTTACTCTTCCAAACACATGGCGAGTTTACATTGCATCCTACATCGTGAACTTATGTCGATGTCATGCTAGATGAGTTTGATCATCTTTCATGCTCTTTTCCAAGGGAAGTTTCACCCATCCTGAGTCGACCTTTCTATAGTTTATTTCTTTCCCTCATGCCTGACCATCCCAAAAGTCCAATCAAGTCCTTGTTCGAAATCAATGAAGTTCTCTGCTTGATCATCGAGATCCTCTCGTCTTTCCTGACGAGTTGTCAAAGACCTCTAGGTAGTGAATTCATACACTCACATTGTACTCCTACCCAAGTATTGAAGATCTTGAATTTGTTTCTCGAGCTATGAAGACCTCATCTCCAGCCATCGGGCGTTATTGGCTTCTTGAAGATGGATACTATAGTTGTATATATTTGATTTTGAGATGTAGATCCATTGTGTATTTCTTGCGGCTATACTTTATATAGTTATATGACATGGATTTGCAGTGTATTTGATTGACATCCATGATTTATTTCATCTTGAGAATGGGTATTCCCGCCTTAGAGAGACAATTGTTATTTTGCAGATGGCACCTTCCGAACTCTGGTCTCGAGATCACTCGTTTCATACATTGGTGAATATTTTGTAATGTATTTCGTCCATTAGATGCTCTTCTGACCTCACACATTTGGGGGCATCTATTATAACCCTAAATTTCTCTACAGATGCATACCTAGCATTTGTCCCTCCTCTTAAAAACTCATTTTTTGAAGATGTACGTGCCCTTCACCAATACTACCCGCGTACATACGTTTTTTGCACCACTACAACTCGTGTACATATGCATGTTGCACAACTACAGCTTGTGTATACTTGCAAAAGTTGCAAAAATTAAAAAGTTGCAAAGAATTCGTTGAGATTATAGGTTATTGGGTAGTTTCCCAACTAATCCACTACCTATAGCCCGTCACCCAACCGAATAACCATATTTTTGTTATATAAAATGAGGTGTTCAGGTCTCATTCCACATCTAGACATAAGAACAATGAAACTTTGCCCGTTTCACATCCCCTCCTTGCCCCAAGCATTTGCAACCTTGTTGTGAGAATTGCCTCATAATTCCACATTTTTCCCTTTTTTGTCCATCAAAACCCATTCCATTTCCCAAGAAGAAGTTTGAGAGGAGAAAGATACACGAAGGTGCACTTGGAGCTATGTGAAGAAGAGACTGGACCAAGTTCAAGGAGCAGTAGCCAACTTTGGTTGTAAGTGATCATTGTATTATCAATAAAATAAGTACTTTTCATATCCCAAAACATGATGTGTCAAATGTTTGCATTTGATTTTTGTTTGTATTCTAACGTCTAACCCTTATTTATGTATGAAATGTATGCTTGTAGCTTTCTGTTTGCGTGTCTTTGAATGCATGCAACCTTTGGGAGGAGGTTTGCAGTCAGCTAATCTATTGAGCGTGGGAGGATCAACACCAGACGCAGAGTAAAGGTACAATTACCAAATCCTTCTCATTTTGTTTTTCCTGCATAAGCCTGGGGTATGTTTGGGGTAGTTAGAGAAGTAGGAGACTTTTAAACGGTTATTGATTTGCCTACATTGTAAACCCTGGAGTAGCCATAGGTTTTTTTTTCCTGCTAGCAGTGTCATACTAGCATGTGGTTCACCTTACTAAACTAAACCCTAGAAATCCATTTTCTATAAGAGCATTTGACCTATATTACCGTTGGTTAATTAATTCTAACTTTCTAGTTATCCAAATTCAAATCGTGATCAAAGTCCCATAGGACTGTTAATTAAATCTTACATTCAACAAATTCAGATAAATTGGGTCAAATCCGATTATTACCTTTGTTTTTTCTCCAAACTAGCTTGTGGTTTAAGAAATGGATCGCACTAGGCCTGCACTACACCAATACTCAACATGGTTGTATTCAATTTCAAATGGTGATCAAATTCGACAAAGTCTCATATCATGGTTAATTAAATCTTACGTTCAACAAATTCCTATAAATTGGGTCAAATTCGATCCAGTTTGAAAAAAACCTATATTACCTTTGTTTTTTTTTGCATAGACTAGCTTGTGGTTTAGGAAACCACAACTCAAGGATATCCCTGTGGTTTAAGAAACCAGAACCCAAAGATATCTAAACCATCAAAATCACCTATAAATACGAGCCAATGTGGACTATACCAACTCTTAACATGGTCGTATTCAATTTCAAATCATAATCAAATTTGACAAAGTCCACGTATCTTACAAAACAAAACCCTCAAAATCCATTATTACTACTAGCTAGATTACACCTACACCTACACTTGGTTAATTAATTGTATTGGTTAATTAATTCTAATTTTAGAGTTGATTAATTAATTCTAATTTTAGGGGTATTCAATTTGAAATCGCGATCATATTCGAGAAAGTCCCATATCTTAGTACAACAATAATTAAATCTTACCTCCAACAAAGTCGGCTCCGAGCTCTAAAGACGTTAAAGACAACAACAATGAAGTCGGCTCCGAGCATTAAAGACGTTAACGAACACGCGACCCCACGGAAAATGGGGAAACCCTAACTTAAACGGATACCTTGTAAGAACCTTATATGATATGAAGTCGGAGGAAAAAAAATAGCGTAGATCTCCGGCTAAGAATACCAAGAGTTTGAAGGGAAACCTAGAAAGGCCGAAAGGTTCTATTAAACGCCAGGTCTCTGTAAATTAGATCTCGAATCATGGCCGAAAGGTTCTGGGAGGATGGCAGAATAATGGAGGTAGACTCGGGTCCGGAATTAGGTTTTCATCTTCAAACTAATCTAAATTTCCATTCCGAAGAAATCATCCCCAATAGTAGATTGAACGGTAACACAGACGCCGCCAAGGCCGATGAGGAGTTTCCGGCAGAGGGTGGGGCTATGGTGACCCGAAGGCCGCGCAGAGGGTGGGGCTATGGTGACCCGAAGGCCTCTCGGTTCCAAGAACAAGACCATGGTGACCCGAAGGAGTTTCCGGCAGAGGGTGGGGCTATGGTGACCCGAAGGCCACAACGTCGAGACTATAACGATCACATGGATGCACAAGAAATTGAACATGTGTGTAATCTCTTGGCAATGTTTTTTTTTTTAATGAAAGCTGAAATCCTGTACTACTGAAAGTTTATTACAAAAGGGATGCTAAAACTTAGGTATAGAAAATGGAGGATAATATATGATAATTGAACTTTGGGGATAAAGATATAAAAAAAATAACGTAGATACATTGAGTAAGTTAAACTCGTTTTCCTTGTTGATATCTTGCAGGAAATAAACAAAGAGGATCTGAAATTTCTTCTGCAGAAAGAGCTTCGAAACAGCGATGTGAGTGCTCTCGGGAGAATTGTGATTCCCAAGGTAAGTTTGTAGAATGTACACGTTCGATGAAGCATCACAGGTAGTTTAGTGCGAAAGTTAATTGAACAATACAGGGGTGGGTTCTATTAGATACTTGTATTAACATGTGACTGAAATCTGCAATTTGTTCTTGTAAATTGTTTTGTGCAGAAAGAAGCTGAAGCCCATCTTCCCCCCCTTTCTCTCGCGGAAGGAATTGGCATATCAATGGTGGACATGGATACCTTACAAACCTGGAAATTCAGATACAGGTCTACTTGATTTACTTGATATGTTTGAAAAGAGGATTAACTATGTATTCTATAAATTGCACTAAAACATTGTGGCTTGTGATGGCATGATTTCAGGTTTTGGCCCAACAACAAAAGCAGGATGTACATTTTAGAGAAGACTGGTACTGTGTATATATATATCATTGCATTGAATAGTTGATTCATAGTAGATCTATTTTAACCCAAATTCATAAATATATAATCCTACTAATCTATGGAAGTTAATATACCTGGGCCATAAGGTAGCGTTTCTCAATTGTTCTATCATGATACGTGCAGGAGAATTCGTTAAATCGCACGCCCTTGAACGTGGAGATTCAATCATGGTATACAAAGACAATACCAACGGAATATATGTAAGTGGGCTTCAATAGAATAAGCTTGGTTTGAGAATTGTATGAATTTGATGATTACTCATGGTGATTTTTATTTTTTGATAGGAAAAATAATCCCTAATATCTCATCCTTCTGTGGGTTCATTTTGTTTGGAAATTTAGGTGATAAAAAGGAAGAAGGCCTCAACTGATGAAGACGCTTTGGGCAATTCCCGTGAGAGAAACGGATTATGCTCGTCCTTGAATGTAATAAAGGGTGGCAACCAGCAATCGGCACATGATATGGATTATAAGGAGATAATCGGCAAGTCGCCCTATCAGCTTTCAGTTGAGGCCATCGCAGCTGATGCCCATGCATTTCTTGGGGACGGTCATTTCTTGGGGCCTGGAACATATTTCGAACCCGGAAACTCTAATTGCCCGAAGCTGGAGTCCATTCCCGGCTTCGGCCCTAATGATATGGATATTAAGGAGATAATCGACAAGTCTCCCTATCAGCTTCCAGTTGAGGACGTTGCAGCTTATACCCATGCATTTATTGGGGCCGATCATTCGACTGKRTTAGGCACATTCGCCACGGAACTTGGAACATATTTCAAACCCGGAAACCCTAATTCCCCGAAGCTGGAGTCCATTCCCAGCTTCGRCMCTGATGACACGATCCTGGATGACATGAACCTGGAGGACTTTCTGATCGAATGAAATCTCTTAATCAACCGGCATTGTAATGCCCATACACCTCCATGCCTTCTGCCCCCTAAAATGGAGATATTGAAGCGCAGTAATTTTTGTCATATAAATCTCCATCTAAATCCCGGCCCGGAATACGATCATGGTGATAACGTCAATGTTCTACCCTGATCGGAAAATATACAAAAGCCTATTGTAACTCCTTCTAACATTATATATTTTCCCATATCTAAATTTTGAGCAGTTATCATTTTACTAATGACGATCTGGACGCATTGATTGTCCAAAAACTTTGAGAAACAAATTTATTTTGGATGATTTATGTGATGTTAAATGATTTTGAAAGTTTTCAGAACTTAAAAGTTGTTGCTTGTTTGCATGTGTCGTGGGACATTAAGTTAGATTAAAAAGACATGAGAGACATCCTTTCCATTTTAGAGGTTTTCTCAATTTCGAAATTTTGCGATGTGTCATTAACTCAAGCTAAAAGTTTTAGCAATTTGGAAATTTTGCAATGTGTCTTTAAGGATCATGCCCCCTTGATATTTTATTGCTTCAAGAATATGAATTTAGTTAAGAAATGCAAATATTATCAACAAAGTCAAGTTTATTGGAATATAATTTGTATCTATCTCACACGAATGACTTATGGATTTGTGTTTTAGAATATCTTTTGCATGACTGTTATGATAAATTGTGAAGCAAGAAATGCAAAGAGAAAGAATAGAACAAACAACAGTATATTAGAATGTAAGAAGAAAAGTACAAAACTAGTTACAACTTAACACTCTTAAACTCAACAGTTACAAACATCTGAAAATCAAAAACCGATTTTCCCAGTGGCTTTGTAAAGATATCAGCAAGCTGATCTTGAGAACCACATAATTGTAGTGCAATATCACCATTATTGACTAGCTCGCATATGAAATGAAAACGAGTGTCAATGTGTTTGCTTTTCTTATGAAACACATGATTTTCGGATAAAGCAATTGCTGAAGTATTGTCACAGAAAATAGGAGTTGGATCTTTTTCTGTATGTGGCATATCTTTCAATATTCTTCTGAGCCACACAGCTTGACAAGAAGCTGAGGTAGAAGCGACATACTCTGCCTCTGCAGAAGATATTGATACAATTGGCTACTTCTTTGATGCCCATGAGATTAGGTTCGTGCCCACGTGAAAAGCATGTCCAGATGTGCTTTTCCTATCATCTAGGCTACCTGCAAGTCTCTGTAACCAGAAAGTTGATTACTATTAGATTTAGTGTACCATAAGCCAAAATTGAGAGTTCCTGCAACATATCTCAAAATTTGTTTCGCCATTTTCCAATGAGAATCTTTGGGGGATTCCATGAATTTGGAAACAAGGCCGGCTGCATACATAATATGAGGCCTAGTTGTTGTAAGATACAACAAACTGCCTACTAAACTTTTGTACAGGGTAGGGCCCATTGTAGGACCTTCATCTTTCTTGCTCAATTTTGTGCCTAGAGGTATAGGGGTTTCTGTTGGATTGCATTCTTCCATGCGAAATCTTTTGATGATGTCTGCTGCTTGCTGACAGACAAAAATGCCTTTGGTTGATTGATCAACCTCAATCCCTAAAAAATATTTCATTATGCCAAGATGTGTCATCTCAAACTCAGATTGCATGGCATGTTTAAAATTTGTTAACTCAAGATTTCCAGTATAGATCATGTCATCAACATATAAACATACAATCAAAATTTTACCATGCTGATATGTTTTGGTGTAAAGAGTTGGCTCATTTTGACTTTTTCTAAAACCACTTTTGATCAGGTAAGTGTCAATTCTGTTGTACCAGGATCTTGGAGCTTGCTTTAATCCATACAAGGATTTCTTCAACCGATATACTTTGGCTGGGTGCTCTTGGACTTCAAATCCAGTGGTTGATCGACATAAACTTCTTGTTCTAAAAAACCATTTAGGAATGTTGACTTGACATCCATCTGGTATACTTGCCATTTGTGTTGGACTGCTATGGCCAATAGATTCCTTACAGTGTCTAGTCTTGCTACTGGAGCAAAAGTTTCACCATAATCAGTACCTAGTTGTTGTGAGAATCCTTTGGCAACAAGTCTTGCCTTGTGTTTTTCAATCTTCCCTTTTTCATTGAGTTTAGTCTTGTAAACACGCTTGACACCAATACTCTTCTTGTGAGTTGGCAAATCAACAAGATCTCAAGTCTTGTTCTTCTCAATGGAGTCAATTTCTTGGTTCATGGCTTGAACCCAATGTGACTCCTTAGTTGCTTCTTTAAAAGATGTAGGTTGACATGACATTAAAGAAAAGAGGTTGTGATGTTCAAAGTCATCCAACTACTGATGGATTTCTCTCAAACTTCAAGTTCTTTGATTTTGAGGTTTAGAGAATGATTCTCTGCTGGAAGTTGAGTTATCCTGAGAATTTTCAGGTTGTCTTTGTACTTGCAATCTTGGAGGGATTGTGGATCAGACATCACCAACGTTACCCTGCGGCAGCCGATCGCTGTAGGAGGGATTGTGGATCAGACTGGGGTGTTTGAAATTGTATCCCTGACCGGAGCATTCCCACGCGGCGCTCGTACCCAAGGTGGTACAGGACTAAAAGTCAGTCTAACAAACGTGCGGGGTAATTACGTGGGAGGGACAGTGGGAAGCATGATAGCGTACGGAGAAGCATAGTCATGGACATCAACTCGCTTTGTTGGCATAGTCATGGACATCAACTCGCTTTGTTGGACTGGTCATCGTTTTCATTCAAATCCTATGTAATGTCTGCATGTTTTGTTCCACCATAATAACAGCTGTGACAGTAGTGAAATTTTGTTAGAATTCTGCTGATATGATATTTTGTAACGCAAGTTACTCGACTTTGCTTGATAATTTAGTGAAATATTGTCAGTATTTTATTGATATGAATTTTTTGTAATGCGAGTCACTAGACTTTTCTTGATAATTTTTTACCATGAATGACTACTCATGGTTCTGAGTATCATGTGAAACCGAGTCGATATATACTTTATTTTTTTTGAAGCATTCAGACATTTAAATGAGATTTCAAATTTTGAACATTTCACACCAATTATTATATATATATTTTGTCTTATTTGGTTGTTTAATAATTTATCATGGAAAATTATTAGATTTATTCTATATTTCTTAAGCTCACTCAGACTTTTCAATAATGTCATGGTATATAGAGAGTCAGGAAAGGAATACCATACACTATCTTTCAAGTCATCTTAAACATTACCAACATGAGGTATGATAACTAATAAAAAAGATTATGCATTTAATATCATTCTTATTCCTTGTTGATTGACCTCTGATGCTCACTTACTTTTAATGTTGTATCTAGATTGATACCATCAAAGTAAATTAATGCTTGATACCTTTTCTGTTGAAATTTTGTGCAGGTCGTCGATTCCCGACAACATAACCAACTGGAGAGTCTTCGAGATGATGACCAACATATTATTAACTTTCTACACCTCGAAGGCACGTTCAAAGACTTTATTATAAATGAAGGTCAATATGATCAAATAATGAACATTGGTATCATCGATCAAGCTCAACAAAGTTATCAACCTATTCTAGCTAACAACATCCCTAAGAATGTAGTGAAACTGGAGAAAATTTATGATCTCCTGGATATGTTCAAGAGGGAAACAAACTACAAAACTAACAAATCATCACTACAGTTTGAAGTAGTAAATATGGGAACAAGCAACCCACCTCAAATTACCAATCTGGGAAATAATTGTTTTCTTAATGAAAGACAATATGTTATCAAGTTGTTCAAGGAATACAAAGATATATTTTCCTAGACATATGAATAACTCAAAACTTATGAAACCAAGATCATACAACATGTCATTCAAATGAAGCCTCAATCAAAACCTTTTCAACAAACTGAAAAAGATGCACCCTAGTCTTGAGCCACAAGTTAAAGTTGATCCAAACAAGTTCTTAGTTGCTAAGATTGCATTCCCAGTTAGAAATACTTGGTGGATTTTTAATCTTGTACCACTAAGGAAGAAGAATGGGGAAATAAAGATTTCATTGATTTCAAGAACTTAAACAAAGTCTCGCATAAATACAACTATCCAGTGCCTCATATGAAGCAAATCATGCAATGTTTATCTAGTTCAGAAATTCTCTCTTTACTAGATGGATTCTCTCGCTACAACCAAGTTCTAGTTTCCCATAATGGCCAATTGAAAACTCATTTTTGAACTGAACTAAGGTAATTTTTCCTTATCCCACTATAATAAACCTCTTAGTGGAGAAGAATCTAGGAGATAAAAAAGCTAATTGAATAAAAACCTTACAAGAGTACGACCTAGGTTTATGTAAGCTATATATTGAATCAATAAGTGACAATGCACAAGAAGATACATTATATCAAGATCAAATTCTTTCGAAAGAGAATTTTACTAAATTCTTGTTAATTATGACCAATGGTACCTTGAAATGAAATACTATTTAACCCATGGGTAAGCTCCACATTATATGGAACCAAAGAAGAAGAGAGACTTCAGACTCGTATAAACCTAATATCAACTCATTCAACAGATATTATGCAGAAAATATTATGAAATTGTTTTCTTGAGATGCATTGAAAAGAGAAATGTAGGCAAGGTCTTATTTAAACTTGACGATGGCACAACTAGTGGGAATTTCAGAGGTGAAACTATTAATCAAAAGGTCCTTAGACTTGGTTATTATTGGTCTAATCTATTCAAGAAATCACACACATATGTAATAAAGTGTTAGGAATGTATAAGGTTAGCTTGAAAGGAAAATAAAGTTGTATTTCCATTGCAACATGTGATTATAGAATGACCTTTTCAATAATGGGGTTTGGACATGATTGGGGAAATAAATCCCAAATCTTTTGAGCTACACAAATATATCTTGATTGCTATCTATTATTTCACCAAATGTACAGAAGCAATCCCCTTGAAGATAGCCAACAAATAACAGGTGATATATTTCCTTGAATCTTATATTATCACTAGGTTTCATGTCCCCGAGTCTTTGTTTTTGATAATTCCAAGTAATTTTCTTCTCTAATATTAACTAAATATTCTCTTGAGTGAAAAATTAAAGTTAAATATTCAAAAAACTATTATCCACAAGGAAATGGAATGACTAAGTCCATCAATAAAAACCTAATAAAAATCCTAAAGATAACTATCAATGATCATCAAAGAAACTGATATATGGCCCTCCTGAACTCCTTGTCGACCAATAGAGTAACACTTAAATCCTCTATATATAATTATCCCTTCTTTATAGTCTATGGACAAGAAGTGACTTTTCCTACACATGTTTGTTTCCCCTTATTGTATCTTTCTCAATCTATTCAAAATGAAGCATGCCCAGTAATGCAACAAAGTCTTGATATGCTATTAAAATTGAAAGAAGAAAGGGAAAATTCCAAAAGGAATTTAATGCAACACCAAGAAGTAATAAAAAAAATGGTTTGATAAGTCATGTGTAGGAAATAAAGATTCTCAGGAGGGAGATATTGTTCTAAAGTGGGACAAAGAAAATGAGCTTAAATGAAATCATAAAAAGTTCAAAAAGTTATGGTTAGGACCATATATAATTCATCCAAAAATTGGGCCTGAGACATTCAAACTGAGAAAATTGGAGGAAGATAGGGAGGAGCTCCTTGTCAATGGAAAATTGGAGGGAGATAGGGAGGAGCTCCTTGTCAATGGTCAAATCTTGAAACGATACTTTCCCTAGTCATCCTTGGTGGCATACTATTGTACATTGTATGGATTCATTTGTCATTTGAACCCCTTTAGAATAAAAATATGTTCCTCCTTTTATCTTACCTCTTTTCTTTTTCTACCGCAATAATTCCTTTCTAACCTCTTTTGCATTTGAATTACTGGAAACTATTTTCCATGCCTAGCAAGCACCTTGCAGGAGAATATCTAGTGAGGTACTCATTGTAATGATGAAATGTCTTGTGTTTGGTATTAAACAGTTAAATATGACTTATGCTTGTAATTTATGGGATAAATTCACTTTTGTTTGTTTGAGGAAGCCATCAATTTTTCATAACATGTGTGTGAGTCATTGAAGTGGACATGGGATTGGTTTCCTTTTTGACTATTCTCATAGGAAAACCACAGTTCTTTAAACAAGATACAATAAAAACTTAAGGTGTCTTTTGGATAATTCTCGTGAGGCTTCTGTGTCCTATAACTTGAAAATTTTAAGAAAATCATTGACTCAGACCTTCATATCGAAATGACTTTTGTATCACCCTTTTTACGTCACACCCTACATGCATATACATTATCTATAACTAAAATCTAAAAGGGTGATCATTTATTTAAATAAAAGAGATGTTGAAAGAACTATCATTAGTGTGGAAAGTATAAGTAAACACTTTAGGGATATGGATGCTCACTCGTAGTAGGTATATTCTTGTATGATAATAAGGAAACTTCATCATGGCTATGAACTCTCGTTGGCAGTGAATTAATGTCGGGAAAAAGAGGTGAGGATTGCATTGTGCTATTAAAAAATTCAGGTGTGAGCCTCTGTGGTGTTCTAGTCCTCCTAGATTCTCAAAATAAATAATTAATACCATTTTTAATGTTCTCTCTTGAATTATCCTAAATATCTCCACACACAATCACTATGTCCTTATCCTTTCTATAGAGAAGTATGTTTGGGGTCCACGGTATTGTTGAGTCTATAAATTTTGTTGAAAAATCAAAGAGTCAAGAAATATTATCTCATTGTTAATTTGAAACATAGATAATTGGTTCTCCCATGCAAGTCGCCATTTTTTGTAAGAACACAAGAACCCCCACAAAAACTAATATTTTTGGTGGGAACCCATATTACCAACATTTGACAAGGCACTAATTTTTACCTACCTGATGATTTATTCACTTACAAGATTAATGTTTGCATATGGTAACCAAAGATGGAGAGAATAATATCTTCATTAACCTTCAATTTTATCTTTTCATACCATTCATACATTCCTCTTAAGATACAAAACCTTTTCAAAATTCAACCATTAATAGCTACAAAAATTCCCCCCTTTTCGATTTATTTGGCCTTGGTCCTTGTATTTTTTTCTGTCTCTCTACTTCCCACTCTTCAGCACTCCTAATACTAGAATCACAATGATGACACCCTTATAATTTCATCGGGGAAAACTGGTCAAAAGTAATATTTCTTGAGTTTTCCTTGAACCCGATGATGAAGCGCTCCTATTTATAAATCCATTTCATCGTCCAAATGAAATTATAAGACTCGTTCCTAAACCCACATTAACATGATTCTTTACTTCGGCCCCATTTCCCCATCACTTCATGATACCAATGCCATTCCCACATGTGGCAAGCTCCCACTCGTTGTTCTTTTCATTGAAACCTTTCTTCAGTGGTAAATACTTTGGGGTTATTCCTTTGTTATTCCCTTTGAAAAATTTAGACGATGACACTACTTAAATAGATCACCGACAACTGAACCTTAATCTCATCCTACAAATGAAATTTGTATAGCGATCACCAAATACATCCTGGCTACTAAACCTACATTGCCCCCTACCATGAACCACACAACTATTTTAACATAATGACACAACGATAATGGAGAGGATTTATTTAAGCGAGCAAACCAATAAGTTTGTAAGAATATTGCTAACATTTATCACTTTCCTTGAGGACAATGAAAAACTTAAAGGTGTCGTCATTAGAAGATGGATTTGCAATCAGTATAAAATAGGCTTCATCTTAAAAACTTCAAATGTAAATGACTTATCAATGATGCCTTCCCCCTGTTAGTTCCACTCCTCCAATGATATGATTAAAGGTCATGATTCCTCGACTCTCTACGAAATAAATTATGATATCGTGTATGACTCTGACCGAGTCGAAGATGTAACTCATTTTGTTCATTAATTGCACAAGGACTTGGAGGGAATTTGGGAAGCATTAAGACATCATGGATACTTAATTTACCCTACTTTTCTATATTACCACCAAGAATAATAAATTCTAGTGTTGCAAAAGTCTAGTCAATTGATTTGCCAATTATTATCTCTAGTCTGTAGGTAAGTGTTTCATAAATCACTTAGAAACATGTATCTATATCATTCAACTCCAAATATTACCCATTATGCATGTTCGTACTATAGTTCCATATTCTTTCAATATATTTGATACAAACAACCATCATGAGTTGGATCATTTCTTTAGCTATTGTGAAATTTTTTACATGTTTCAGAATGAAATATTCCCACCTGATGGTACAGAAAGTGAAGAATACATAAATATCCTCAAAATCAACATCCACACAATAGTTTCTCACCCGAAACTCTTTCCTTATAATGATTTTGCGAGGCAATGATTTTCACATTTACAAAAAGACACAGGATTGATAGACAATGCTTTAGGCCTCCAATTTTCCTCAGTCAAGACAAAAGACATCAAGGTTCGATATAATACCCCAAACCCACTATTGTGTTGAAATAATGTAACACCCATCCATGATGTTAAACAATTAATCTTTCATTTTATACATACACAATAACAACTTCGTTTTAGCATAATTTCATTGATTTTCATTTACACAATTCTTCTACATTTTCTCAATGATAAATCTAGATAACATGATGAAATAAGTAATATGTTAACTCTATGATTTGGAACTTAAAACAAAATTATATACAAAATATCAATAACCAAATACCACATAAAAATACCTCCTCCTTAGCTTTCCGAAGCTCATCGTTTGTCATGTAGTCCTGGGTGCTTCCAAGCATTCTTTTCCCGCTTGCCTAGAGAGAAACAATAGAATCCTCCCTCACAACTAGGAGACTAGTTGGCTTCCTAGCTCCAAGAAACCTTTCGATTTCTTGGCCCTTCGTGCCCGTGACTCCAAGAACAACAAAGCACACATGCTTAAAGAAAACTTTCACAAGAATTATATCTTCCAAGAATTTCACAACCTCTCATCATGCTCAAACCTCTCCATCTTGTTTTTTTTCTCTCTACTTCTTCTCCCTATTTATCAAGTTTCCATACACACTTCCCCAAGTCTCCTCAACCACCCTCATTATTATCCATCAACCTCCCTTATCTCTATATTTTGGGAAAATATTAAAATAAAACTAAATACAAATGACTTGCATTAAACAATAATAAATAAAATAAAAAGTCTTTATTCTCATGCTAGCTAATAAATGTTATTTGATAATTTTCCCCAAAATGTACATAACACCCCAGCATGCTCATTTAATTCATCACACCCACCATCTATCAAAGTCAAGAAGTCATTTAATGCTACTAGATATTTGTATGCAATATAATTTACATATTCAATAAATATTCAATTAAATAGTTAATAATTTAATTTAAATATTAATACATTAATTACTTATACTAGTGTACATGGGTAGGGTATGTGTGCGTAGCTAGAGGACACATATCTCATGCATGTACTAATGATAAACAATCATTGCCTCTACTGCATAGTTCCTATATGATCACCAAGACATGTAGGACAAGAGATCAAGTAATGCATCATTTAATAATCTTAACGAACTAAATTACACCAATTCATCAATAACTCATTATTAGGAAATCAAAGAGGGTTTTAAGCATGGTAGGAATCAAGTGAGTAAACAATAGTGGCATCTCTAATCCCCAATCAGTATTCTCAACTAATATCGAAGCATCCTTCCTTCCTAACCTACTTCCATCTTCCATCCTATCATTTCCTCTGTTGGAATAAGTTGGAGCGTCAACTATATTGACCTAACTCCAGATAGAACTTGTAAGCAGAAGTGTCATACATCTTGACCAAGCTTCCCCAACAGGAAACTAGCAGTCGCCATCACATGTCTAGGGGAGTGTGACTTCACACAACCCTCCCACAACTCTAGGTTTCGAAGGATAAACGATGGGAAATGCCTCCACCCCTCCACATAGAACTAGGGTCAAAACTCTACATCAAGCCATACTGTGAAACTATTTTTCTTAGTGTCACGTCATCAATAACCACTCTGGGTAGGTTGTGCATCCTATCAAAACCACACTTACCACATATCATAGCAATATTTGAAACCATAAATTAAATCATAAGTACAACTTATAGCATACACTATCTTCTTGATGTCTACGACATCCCAGTTACCTCAATACTATAGTCATTTGGCTATCACATAGCTCATCATCCAGTAGGTTAGTTCACCAATAACACATATTGATGAAGATACATCACAAATTTATATAAGAATCCATATTTGCATTGATTCTGAATTAAGAATGTATGTTTATTTTTATCATGCCTTGCATATCTTACGCATTCACAATGTAACTTAAACTGATATCCATGTACCAAAATTCCACTTTTAAATTTACATGTTTAACTAAATCACATAATCATCATCATCACAAACATATAACAACAAAATATAATATTGTGCAACTCACAAATAAGTCTGGATGTACACCTTTCACATGTCTATATAAGTTTCATAAAGTCCAAATAGTTACTAAGCAATGAATTACTATAATGAGAAAAATCTAAGTTATAATTGCCTAAGGCCAAAATATGGGGCGTTACATACACCCACCCTTCAAGAAACTTCATCCCAAAGTTATGTTCATTCACAATATGAGTAGAATTTATGACACAACTTCTATTTATCTTTCTCGATAACAAACCTTGCGTTATATTGGTCCAATTAGACAATGACTTGATTAAAACATGTCTAGGCTATTAATATATTGATTGCAACTATGCCTATTTAGTAGGCACCTTACTGTGTCTTGACTCTATTTTATTACCATTGGTAATTAAATTAATGAAAGGACATGCTTCTCTTATAGATTTATTCTTCCTAAGTTGTATATTAAAGTATAGTCTACTAGTTTGATAGCCAATTAGAATCTTATCTCATTATTGGTTCTTTTGTTAAGTGAATCTTATGTTGAGTTCATTTATAATTTAAGCCGAGCATATAATTCACCTAGAATATCTTAAAAATTATAACCAATTATCATTGACTTTACTATCACTCTAACTTGAGTGATACAATACATATGTCATCATATAATTTCCCATGCTTTCATCATGGTCGAGGAAAATATTGCTTTCTATCAACAATTCATTATTACAAACATGCCTATACATAAAGAGCACCATGTTGACATGTGGGTTAGTGAATATTTTATATCAATAAAAAAAAATTACTATAAGAGTTCATTCTAAAATCTTTAGTCATTTGTCCTTGAGGTCTTCTCTTCTCACCATTGTACTTCTTACATCTCAAAATTATATTTTCTATACCTACATAGTCCTTACCAACTTTGGTATCTAGCTCTTTTCTTGTCCATTTCTAGCACTTCCAAGATCTTTCCCCTATCATGAAAGACATTTTTAACAATGGGAAGCATTTGTTCATCATTCCTCATCTAGATTTATTTATTTACTTATTTATTTTCAAACACAGTTTCTTCATAGGGAAAAAAAAAAATCCTTGTTAGTGAACAAGTAGTTTCTAGACAAATTAATGCATTTCAAGGTGTGTCCTCCTATTTAGGTAATTCACCCCTCGTACAACAGACTAGTGCATAGTGACTAAAAGAACTCGGTTGATATACCATGCCACACCTTATGACATAATAAAACGCCTTTTCATGATACTTCACTTATCATTCTAGCTCAAGTTTTAAATTCACAACATAGGCTCACTTACAATATCCATTTGAATGTTCATTAGAATGTGGAACTAAACATAATCACCCATTACAGTCTTATGTTGTCAATATCACCATACTAACCTACATAATGATTAAGTATAATTCACAGCTTCCTCCTTTGCACTACACTCTCTCTAGGCTCAAGACTCTTTCCCACTCACTCCTAAGTATAGAAGCAACCCAAGTGCATAAGCTATGCTCTTAAGATAGTAAAACTTCAATGGTACACCACACCAAATTCTCCATTAACTATGTAATCTTTTGTTAACCAATGGTAAATTACCACATGACCTTCCTTCTCTAGAGAATAAGTATCACTAGAAAAGCTATAAATATTCTCACACACTCATCATATAATATATGTGGATTAGGAGTAGGACCCATCAGAGGTTGTCACTCATAGCATAAACTTTATAGAAAATTTTAGAGTTTGTTGACCTCTTCATGGAGTCATCCTCTTGCTTACTTGTAAATTGGCATTGTCTTTCTTATAACGATGATGCATCCTTTGTTCTTAACATTTCCAACCTTAGATCCTCTCTAGGCATTACCGTACAAGTCATATTTATGACTATGTTTTCCCTTGAAATCAAGTTTACTCATGGCCTCCCAATTACTTACTAAGTGGAGGGTGATCACAAAGCCAAACAACATCCATTTTTTATTTTTTTGTCAATAAAAAGTTTCTAGGTTATAATATTCATTTTACTATGTCACCCCAAAACTTAAAACATGTCAAGTTGGATTAGAATGGCTAAAAAGTTTATATTGACTAAAAAAAGTTGTATGCATAGCTTTGCAATGCCACACACCATAACATAGACTCTCACCATTACTTAATCTTTTAATATGCTCTAAACATGATATTTTCATAATAAACACTTCTTTGCTTTAAACATATTACCTTTCTCATATACACCTGTTTTTCATTAAAGATTCTCAAGAATTCAAAAGAATTGGTTGAATTTTGCATGATTCGTCTAAGGCAAGCGGGCGTACTTTTATAGACTTTAGCAGATATCTTTGGTCTACGCCATGGAAAAGCTTAGGTCATGGGAGTCAGGTGTGGCTTCGGTTGCGGAGGAAACCCTAACACCTATGCATCGGGAGGTAGGAGTGGCTTCAGTTGCGGAGTAAACACTAACATCTACGCATTGTAAGGATAAAAATCCGTTGGTGAATTGCAAAACAGTCAATGTCCGTCAAATTGGTTGTGGATATATTTTGACTCCCGCCAGTGGTTCCGCAATAGGAAGTGTTAGGAGAAGTGTCCAAATTAATGCTATGTTAAATGTTGTATCGTTCTCTCCAGGTAGTAACCTTGATCAAGAGTCATCTTCAACTGCAGTAGTAAACAATGGCGGTGATGGAGCCATCGCCGATGGAAAAGATTCTTCTGTTAAGAAGGATAATGGGGAAAGTTCGAGGAGATGTAGGGGCAAAGGCAATGGAAGCAGAAGGGGTGGAGGAAAAAGAAAGGAAGATGCTTCTCAATGGTAATTCTAGACTTCGAATTCTATTAGATTTGAGTCAGATTCTTGAATATGAGGGAGTTTAGAGCGTTGATTGCAATGTTTTTAGAAACAGAGCTTAAAAGGTCACATAATCTTGTGAATTTAACCGCTCTGGGAGATGAAATTGCAGCAGCGTTACTTTATTTTGTGATTTTTATGCCGGCACTGTAAATGCCAACTCTGATATGTGAAACTTTTCTATAGATTTGGCTCTGATAATGAGTGATTTTTTTCTTTTTGATGTTAAGAATCAGAAGCTTGGAGTATAGTTAATAATGTGCACCTTGGAAATAAAGAATTTATATTGAATGCACACAACGGTTTTAGGCGAGATATTTAAAGATTCTAGATATTATGCTATCGGTGGGTGGTTGAGCCTTGCATTTCAGAAGAACTTTGGCTTATAATTGCACAAGAGGGATGGGTAATGTTGTTTTGCAGTTTTTAACAAGAGTGTAAAAGCCATGAAGTGCTTAGATGAAAGGTAAAAGGGAGTCGTTGAAGGTCATTGTGGTTGTATGCTTCAATGCACATCCAAATACATTGAAATTTTGATATATTTGGCTGCATTTATGGAATTTTCCCACAATTATAAAGATGTGCTTTCTTTTGTGAAAATGATCAGGAGCGGTGGTTACTATGTGAGTATTTGATGGAAATTGGAGGCCTTTGACCAGATTTGACGGAAATGCAGTCTTATGCATAAATGTTTGGCATATCATGATCGTATAAGAGTTGATACTAAGAGTTTGGAAAGAAATTGAAATATTTTGAAAGGATCTCATCATCATGAGGACGACACTACATTGGGAGGATCTGTGCGATCTAGATTCCAATTGATGAGCCACGTGTTGAATACTAAGGCTAGTAGCACAGGCCAGAGTTTTAACCTCATCCATCATCTTTCGAGCCAAAGTGCACTGACATTACTTTAAGAAATGAGAGAATATTGCCATCAAATGATGGTTGTTTTCCACAAAATCGTGCACCCATTATTCGAAAACAAGCAGCCAAAGGAGCCTGATTTTTTTGCGACAACATAGTCGGAACTTGAAGGGTAGACAAGATAGCATTAGTATTGAAACTGATAATATCTAGAATGGAGCATTGAGGCCTTCCCTGAGATAAGTTTGGTTGCAGAAGCTGCAAATGTTGGAAAAGTGATTGCAAATGAGACATAGAGGAAAGGGATTCATTAGCGAGAGGTATCCTATCAAGGAATGTCACTGATGAGTAATTAGATCGGAAGATATGTTCTAGAAAAGACGAAGAGTAATTTTTATTTTTTTGGCAGACGGAGACAAAGAACGAGGAGATATTTTAGACATATTTTCTCGCCTGGTCTTTCAGCTCATATCCTCCCCAACATTCATCAGAAGTAGCCATAGAGAACAAGAAATTTGGTTTGTCAACCAACAACAGGAATGCAGAAGCCGGTGTGAAAGATGAAATATCCCACAAGGAGGCTAGTGAAATGTGCAGAGACTGAATAAAACAAAGTATGGAAGTAATCCCTCTAGATACACAACCTGAAGAATAGAGAAGTCATGCCTACTAGAGATCTATATTTTATAGAACTAAGAGAAAGGGTGTGCCCCCCCTAAACACAAAGGGAGATACCCAAGTCGCTCTCTTGAGAAAACAAAAATGCCCGAACATAGTGAAACCATAACTACAAACCCGAGCACACCATGAAATGATGAATGATAATTGGAGCAGAGGTGAAAAGAAATACAAGGACCTTCTCTGTTATATCAATAGCTTGAAATGTCAAATCTGTCGTCAACAGAACTGACAAAATAGCAGAGAGCAGAACCATGCTTAGATAAAGATGGAGCCATAGGAACTATAATATAAGAAGTATAAGGCATTCAAATCCATATACCCATTTCAGATCTCATGAGTCTGGAATTTTTTTAGATGTTTGGTGCTTGGCCATGGAAGTTTGTAAGTTTTGGGGATTGTTAAGAGATTTTCATCTTCCAGAAAAATAACATTTGAAAAATGCTCGGGCTTTGCTTGGGAGTCAAGAAATGAATGAGATCTACTCAGCACTTAATATGCTCGATGTTGCTCTTGATTTATGTCCAATATGGGAGAAGTCCTTGGAACTTAAGGCAAGGGAATTCTTGTCTCTTGGGAAATTCAAAGATGTGGAAAATATGTTGCAGCAATATATCCCAAGACACTGGTTTAGGGAGATAGTCCCATCTGAAAGCCCACCAGTGTCAAAAGATATGTCAAGAGAGAAAGCAAAGATTCTTTCGAGCTATGAAGAGAATGGCAGATTTATGGCCATTGTTTTATTCTAAATCTTTCCAGGTTCCAAAACGAAGAAGAAAAATTCGGCAGGGTTGTCTAGACGATGTGAATGGGAATAATGGAGATATTTGATTCTTGGACAAGCTTGTTTCCATTTGGGTATGCTGGAGGATGCATTGGTTTTTCTCCAAAGTGGAAAAAGGGTGGTTCTTGCTTCCATAAGAAGAGAAAGAATGACTCTGGATGATGATAGTTTTTTCTCTCATAATTCTTCTTCAGAATCAGAAATCATTAGACACTTGCTTGGAAATATTAAATTTTTGTTGAGGAGAAAAATAGTTGTTGTGGCTGCACTAGATGTTATTTTCTACTCTGAGTCAGAAAGGAATTTCTCAAAATTTCTTGATGGAAGAAGAGGTACCCCTCAAGGTTTCATAGAAGAATGCTATATGTTGCCAGCAAAAATTTCTAGGACCTCTTTGGAAGCATCAAAATCTGAATTATAGGGATGTCCATGGAAATCTTCAATTTTTGAATTCTAATATTCTTACTATGAAGAAAATGATAACAAGTCGTTATACAGTTGATTATTACACTCTTAGTGGTTTAAGAAGAGGTTGCACAAGGGCAGATGTTGAACGTCCACATCTATTACTTTCCATGAGGCATAGGCTTGACATAGCTTCTCATTTTGTTGATCACTGCGAGTTTGTGGATGAGAGAGATATTGATGCTGTTAAATATCAGGCTTGTTTGTCAACCTTGATGTTGTATACATTGTTACAAAAGGCCTACACATATCTAATGACCTCTATCATGGAAGAAGAAGATGAGAAACAAAAGCAGCTAAGAGCCAATGAAGTAAAATGGGAAGAACCCGATGGACAGGTTGCTAGAGTTCATGAGCAGTGTCTTCAAGTTAGAAGTGAACCTTATATTGATGTAAAAGTTGATTTCAATCAATCAGATTGTTGCACAAAAAGTAAAGCAAGTAACATCAGGGCCACTTCTTCAAGAGACTATGGTGGCACAATGACAAAATCCCAACGATGTGGGTGGTCAAGCCTAGGCTTCAGTTTTGAAACTGGGCTCTAATACCATATGTAACACCCATCTAGGATGTTAAACAATTAATCTTTCATTTTATACATATACAATAACAACTTCGTTTTAGCATAATTTCATTGATTTTCATTTACACAATTCTTCTACATTTGCTCAATGATAAATCTAGATAACATGATGAAATAAGTAATATGTTAACTCTATGATTTAGAACTTAAAACAAAAGTATATACAAAATATCAATAACCAAATACCATGGAAAAAAACCTCCTCCTTAGCTTTCCGAAGCTCATCGGTTGTAATGTAGTCCTGGGCACTTCCAAGCATTCTTTTCTCGCTTGCCCAGAGTGAAACAACATAATCCTCCCTACCAACTAGAATCCTAGCCGACTTCCTAGCTCCAAGAAACCTTTCGTTTTCTTGAACCTCCATGCCCGTGACTCCAAGAACAAAAAAGTACAAATGCTTAAAGAAAACTTTCACAAGAATTATATCTTCCAAGAATTTCACAACCTCTCATCATGCTCAAACCTCTCCATCTTCTTTTTTTTCTCTCTCTACTTCTTCTCCCTATTTATCAAGTTTCCATACACACTTCCCCAAGTCTCCTCAACCACCCTCATTATTATCCATCAACCTCCCTTATCTAGATATTTTGGAAAAAATTAAAATAAAACTAAATCTAAATGACTTGCATTAAACAATAATAAATAAAATAACAAATCTTTATTCTCATGCTAGCTAATAAATGTTATTTGATAATATTCCCCAAAATGTACATAACACCCTAGCATGCTCATTTAATTCATCACACCCACCATCTATCAAAGTCAATAAGGTATTTAATGCTTCTAGATATTTGTATGCAATATAATTTACATATTCAATAAACATTCAATTAAATAGTTAATAATTTAATTTAAATATTAATACATTAATTACTTATACTAGTGTACATGGGTAGGGTATGTGTGCATAGCTAGCGGACACATATCTCATGCATGTACTAACGATAAACAATCATTGCCTCTAGTGCATAGTTCCTATATGATCACCAAGACATGTAGGACAATAGATCAAGTAATGCATCATTTAATAATCCTAACGAACTAAATTACACCAATTCATCAATAACACATTGTCACACATAAAATATCATTAGGAAATCAAAGAGGGTTTTAAGCATGGTAGGAACCAAGTGAGTAAACAATAGTGGCATCTCTAATCCCCAATCAGTATTCTCAACTAATATCAAAGCATCCTTCCTTCCTAACCTACTTCCATCTTCCATCCTATCCTTTCCTCTATTGGACTAAGTTGGAGCATCAACTATATTGACCTAACTCTAGATAGAACCCATAAGTGGAAGTGTCATATATCTCGACCAAGCTTCCCCAATAGGCAACTAGCAGTCGCCATCACATGTCTAGGGGAGCGTGACTTCACACAACCCTCCCATGACTCTAGGTTTCAGAGGATAAACGGTGGGAAATGCCTCCACCCCTCCTCATAGAACTAGGGTCAACACCCTACATCAATCCATACTGTGCAACTATTGTTCTTAGAGTCACGTCATCAATAACCACTCTGGGCAAGTTGTGTGTCCTGTCAAAACCACACTTACCACGGATCATAGAAATATTTGAAACCATAAATTAAATCATAAGTACAACTTATAGCATACACTATCTTCTTGATGTCTACGACATCCCAGTTACCTCAATACTATAGTTATTTGGCTATCACATAGCTCATCATCTTGTAGGTTAGTTCACCAATAACACATATTGATGCAGATACATCACAAATTTATATAATAATCCATATTTTCATTGACGCTCAATTAAGAATGTATGTTTATTTTTATCATGCCTTGCATATCTTACCCATTCACAACGTAACTTAAATTGGTATCCATGTACCAAAATTCCACATTTAAATTTACATGTTTAACTAAATCACATAATCATCATCATCACGAACATATAACAACAACATATAATATTGTGCAACTCACAAATAAGTCCAGACATACACCTTTCACATGTCTATATCAGTTTTATAGAGTCCAAATAGTTACTGAGCAATGAATTACTATAATGAGAAAAATTGAAGTTATAATTGCCTAAGGCCAAAATATGGGGCGTTACAAATAATCATTATTGGGCAAGTTCTGGATTGATCACGACAATTTTGAAACCGTAATGGAGGATTGGTTCGTCGATGAGGAATGACCAACAAAAGAAGGAGAAAGAAATGTCCCAACACAGTATTTAAAAAACCCTTATAGAATTCTGAATTCTATGACTTGTAGACTCTATGTTGAGGAAACCAACAACCATTTCAGGATGGAATGGTTTTCTATGTCCTATACAGTGGTTAAAAATGACAATTATTTCAAGTGGGATAACATCCTATCATTCAACATTGCAAATCGAGTTTTGGAACCTAAAGGTATGAAAAATCCTTGTTTTTACATGTCATCCTATATTATAGACAAGATTTGTGCAACCAATTGTTTTCTTTCCTTTAATTGGGCTTGGACCTCAAATCAAATCCATGTCCATGTGTATTATTCTAAAATATGGGAGGCTAACTCAAAAGATAATTTTTATGATATTTGTGTCTGTTTTCTCCCTCCCTTACACAAACCCATATTTTGTTCTTTAGCACATAGGATTTTCCCAAGAGATATCAAATCCCTAAAAGGAATCGAGAGATGGTACATGAAGAAGTATTATACTTATGTTAGAATATTTGGGGCCATAGGACAACCACATTTCTTACAAGGATGATTTTAAGGATGGAAATTTATATTAAAATGTAGAAACATGGGATAATCTTACTAGTTCTTAATATGAAAAATGTAAAATGTTTGGCGATAGTTTTGTAAAAATACTCAAATTTCTAAGGATTTTATAAAGTTTCTATAAATTTTTGGTGATTTTTAAGGTAAAATTATTTTATTATATAGAATTTTGGTGAATCGTTTTTAGAAAAAATGGAAATTAGCGAAACTTTTTCTGGGAAAAACTATGGAAAATTAGCCCATTTGTGAATCTATGATCTGTTACCCAAATATGTACCTGATAAACTGCTAGTGAGAGAGATAGCTTCTCATACAATAAAAGGGGAGCTACTGCTTATTTATCATAGAAAAACAAAAGGTATTGGCCCATTTTTCCTCTTCACATAGGCCTATTTTCTATGCAGAATAAGAAACAAGCCGAAATGGAGGTTGAAATCCTAAAATAATTATGTCTCTACGTTGTGGAACCAACAACTCATGACACCCAAAATGTAGTATATGAACATATGAGGGTCGTTAAATTGACACCAAAAATTGTGCATGAATCCAAGTTTGCAAAGGATATTTTTCGGGTAGCTGTATGTTTGAAGAGGTAGTAGAAATACTCAGCACTTAAAAAGTTCGAGAGCAACTAAGGAAAGAAGAAGATCATAATATAACCTTCAGTATAGAACAATTTAAATCCCTACTCCTAAAAGATAAAGAAATAATGGAAACCAAAGAATAGGAAAAGAAAGAAATGGAAGAAGAACTCACTAGAAAAGTTGATGAGGCTGAGGAAAGGTACCAACAAAGAAAGAAGAAAGAGGCCAAAGGACTGGCCAAGTTAGAAAAAACCAATGCTAAGGATCTTTCCTCAGAAATAAATAGTGGGGATAAATCAATGAGTGCAGAGCCAGATAAAGAAAAAATAGTAAGTGTGGAGCGAGGAACATTGATCGCATAAGAAGAAGCAAGAAAAAAGAAGGAAGATGAAGAAAGAATTAATTCTTCCAAATATCAAGAGAACATAACAACATATGAAAACATAATTGTGACAATAGGCCCTAACAGTAACCTATTCGACACCTCGATAGAATAATGTACTCCATTGGAATCCATTCCAGGAAGTTTATCGGTCACATCTGCACGACTAGGTTTTTAAGTTGTAGTCATTGTTGTTTGTGACTACTACTATAGCCATAAGATGATACCCATCGAGAAAGGAACACCTATGCGAAAAAGAGAGAAGGTTGTTATAAGTCATGAGACTCCTTAAAGAAGTATCAAGTGGAAGGCAGGACTAGATCTTAAACACAATGCAATAAAAGTAGCTTCAACACTTAGTTCCTTTACCAGTGTAAATATTATGTCAGTTCATGAAGTTGATTAATATCTTGATACATCAAAAGACATATTTATTTAGTTAGAAACATCCTTGGAGACTATCAAGGAATCCTTGGAAAATTAGTTTAGAAAAGAGATCATAGGAATGGAACAGATCTACATAGATGATATATGAAAGTAGCTTCATATCCAAAAAAGGGAGCTAAAAGAAGAATTCAATGAAACAACTTCCCTCAACCATAAGGTACATCTAGATTTGAGATCAAAAACCTCAAATATGCACATTCCCAAGAAGTCACAAAACTCAAAGGTGAGGAGTATGATATAAGTTCTTACAATGAAAACATTGAATTACAAATGAAGATTGTAGTAGGATAATGACCTCTTAAGGAAAACTGTAGAAGAGAACCAAATTCAGACGGTTTCTCTAGAAATTATAAAAGGAGAAGACATCAAGATGAATGAAGGACTCATGGACTCATAGAAAAAATTCTTCTGTGCACTCAACAAAATACAAAAAACCAAATTTAATCAAATGAAGTTGAGTCTACAAGTGAAGGATGTGAAATAAAACTACCAAAAGTCCCAAGAGGCCTATAGTAGAATTGCTAAATGGAACGATATTCATTAGAACTCCCCCGAAACTCTGCTTGTGTATTCAAATAAGAAAAGAATCAAATATATTTGACTCTTGGATTCAGGGATGACGACAATCAAAGATATTAATAACACCCAGGAGTAGGTCAGTGTAACAAGCAAAGAATTGTGGAAGTCATCGAACAACCTACTAACAAAATTTGGAAAGGATCCCCAAATAGATTTATAGAAGGCATCATCCACTCAAACAATGGTAGAATATGTGGAAAGAAAGAGACACCGCAGCATAAATTCCATTGAAGTCATCAACGAAGTTAATGAAGAAGTTATGGAGAGAAGTTTAATATGGCCCGCCAGGTTAATTTCACCAATTGAAGATTCCTTGCAACACATTGCACATAAATTATTACTCCCATCTACAAAAATGAAATGCATTTTGAAAGGAAACAACTATGATGAGTGGATATTATACTCTAGGACTTCAATATATGGAAAATATTCATAGAAAATATACAATTGTCAAGGCCCACTTGATTATTATGTTGTAACCAAATTTTTTTACTAGAATCATATCTTTGTAATTATTTTAATATCCCAATCGAGAAAGAGAACTAAAGAGTGTTTTTTGAGTCCTCTCATCATTTGATACTTACAGAAATATGAAAATCTTCTCTTCCTATTATATAAAATACATGAATGTAAAGAGTAAAGCACTTTTCTGCTTTTGCAATTTAGATGGTACTACTACTTTTGTTTGAATAAAGAGAAAGATGCATTTTGGATACTTGTGATTGTGGTTCATGTGTTGGATATTTTTCTTAATGATTTATTGTTTATCTATGTTCTAAGAGCTTCATTATATGTGAACTGGTTTTTCATTTTTCTCTTGGGCATATATGATCACTTGCTTCCTTTATTAAATACAATCATAGTGTTATTAAAATTCAACGCAATTTTGTGTTAATATGTTTAATTGGATTACAACTTTATTCATCATCTAACTGTATGAATTATTTATAATTCATAAGATATCATTATTGATTGTGTTTAATCTCAGTTAGTTGGATCCTCATCACGATAGGTTTCAATTTGTGTAGAAGTATATCTTAGTTTAGTTTTAGTTAGCATTATTTTAGTTTAATTTTAGTTTTTGATTCATTTGAGAACCTTCGGTTCTCAAATTCATATTTAGATAGTTTATTTAGAGTAACCACTAAGCCAATATTCGGGTCGAAAATACTATCCCAAACAAGAGTGGGTCTAATTGGGACATGCCATCGAAAATTCTCCCTTAGCTATTTGAACGGGTCATTTTGGACCGTCAATACAATATTAGCAAGAATAACATAAATGCATCTATATTTCAGAAGATATAGTTGGCATTGGATACACAACATTCTAAGTGTTTTTAACTTAGACAAGTAATCTTCAATGCAATACAAAACATTTGGAATTAACATCATTCACTAATTTTTCATATGGTGAGCTCAAATAATATTGTGTTTGCCAAACATGACTTCAAGTGTTTCTGAATATTTATTGGGGGTGTCAAGTCCTTGAAGGTGAAACCTTAAATCAGGAGAGATGGGCATTCTTATTATCCCATGGACTTCATCATTCCTATTAATCTATTTGACATACCTGTTATCATCAATGGGTTCTTCTTCTTTTCCCAAGGTAATCCAGTATATTCCTTTACTTCTTAATAAATCCTCCATATGGGATTTTTCATTGGAAGTAGTTGGTACTGGCAAGAAAATATTATTGGGGGATTCCATATTAAAATATGTAGAAAAAGATGAAACTAATGGTATGGATGGAAATATCTTGAAAAATATTGTTTTTTTAAAAAATGGCACTCAAAACGGACTTTGGATGTGGAAGTTATTCCATTTTTTAAGAAGGCATAAATTATAACCAAAGAGCCATGTGGCAGGTAGAAGGTGGCCCACGTGGTGATACCCTCCTGATAACCTCACTTCTACAAATAAGTTGATTACGAAGTGACCCACTTTTATAGATTAAGAGGGGATCACTTTTACAATGTAGTTAATTTATAAAAGAAAGTTGCATGCAAAATACATAACTTTAAAATAAAATAATTAAGCTACTTATATTGATTAAATTTTATAATTTAAGTGAAATATACTTTACAATGGATGCATGAACTTTAATTTTTTTTTTTTTTAAAGACTTGAACTGAAGACCTCTTATTTAATAAAACAACTTTTATCCAATTGAGCTAGTGCAAAAAATATTGCATTTCTTATACGGAGGATTGGGGTTGTTGTTGTTGTTTTCTTCATGGAAAATGGCCTTTGAGAGCAAGATCATAAAAAATATTTTCACACAAGAAAAAAATTTCACTTATCAACGGAAAGAAGGATTAGCTCTTACATAGCTTACACAGAGAATGCAAGTTTTCCTTCTATTTCTAATTTACTGAGATTGCATAGAGCAGAAGACAAAGAGAATACATAGACATGAAAACCCTTTCTGATTTGTTTATGATTTGTTGATATAACATAGGGTGCATGGAAAAGAGCACACTAAGATAAAAAATAGTAGTAACCTCGAAATAAAAAACATAAAAATAAAATTAAAAACTGAAATACATCTCAACAAAAATTCTAAAGGGCGCATTCAATATATATACCCTCAGATCTAGATGAAATGGTCGTAACTTGGGAAAATAGAAATTTTTTCAAGTGAAATAAAAACATTCATGGTTGAAATGAGTGTTGAAGATGTAATTGAATAGTCCTCTCATCCCATAAATGTACATAAATGACATAAATTGTGGTAACACAACTTCATGATCTCGATCTACAACAGAGTCGGTCTTAAAATTCACTTTGATACCATGCTTGACAACACTGGTATTCTATTCCAACAAATGATGAATATCTTCAGTAACCATTCACAAAACTAGATCAAATATCAACACACTAATGTAAACCATTCACAAAACTAGATCAAATATCAACACATTGATGTATTGACATGGTAAAACCCCTATGGGGAAACATCCATGGCTCCAACTAACGTGGCCACTTGGAGAAATTTATTAATGTAAAATAAAAAAATTATAGAGAGATTTACAACATATTTTCTCACAATCGATCATCAAAAAATGACCCTCCATGCTCTCTAAATAGACATCACAAAGAAATATAGTGTTAAGCCACAAATCAATGTAACCATTAAGATTGAGAATATGATATGTCATATCACTCGATATTGGCAACATATCGTCACCGTCCTATTGCCTAACTAAAAGTGAGTACTAATGCATACTTAATAAACACACTAAGAAACACATTGTTACCTAACGACACATTAGAACAAGTAGACCTTAACTAAATCCTAAGTGTCTAAATATCATAACATTTATAATCTTCAAACCTTTGATTTTCTTGGTCAATTTAGCGAGTTGAGATTTGTATGTTATAATTTTGTCTAATAAATAATCAACAGTATCTTCATTATTATAAAGATATACAATCTTATCAATATCTTCATTAAAAACTTCAAACACAGATTTAAACTCGGAATATACTAGGAATATGTTTCTATAAACTATTTTGGTAACATTTCTATCTCAAAAGAAAATTTGTTTGACCTCTTTTCCTTTGATTTCAAGCTCTTGAATTATTCTAACCATCCATGGATTAGTTTCTCTTAATCTTCTATTCTATGATTCTAACAAGTCTTTTTCTTTATAAGAATAAATCAATTATTTATATTCTATTAATTCACTTCTTTTTCTTAGCAACCCCACTGGTTTATCCTTCTCCTTCCTCCAAATTATGAGAATGTCCCTAGTCTAAAGGGTTGAGGGGTGGAATATCTATGCTTTGAAATCTTTTCTCAGTCCCTCCAGTTTTGTTGTGAATCTCATCATGGGCTGCAGCTGGTGAAACTGTTGCCTGAGGGATTTGGGTAGATCCTTTCCTAGCTCCAGACGAAGCTTGAGATTTCGCTTTTCAGATGATATCGTCTATGAAAGTGCTTTTCCGAGGGAGCACTGAACCCTGGGCTTTGTTAGTTTTTGGTGGAGGTTTCTGTTTTTCATGATCTTTTTTCTTATTCATACACACTTCACTCAAAAAATTAAAAAACACCTATATAACCTATAAATATCAGCTGGAGGTAGGCGCTGGCATAAACATCTTACTTATTTCCTGCATAGGTACTTACCTTCCATCTTCAATACCACATCCTCTAGAGAGACAACCTATGCTATATTTTACACTCTCCTCGGCAACGAGACCAAAATGTTGGGCTCTAAATATGTCCTAAAAACAACCTTTAGTTTAACATTAATTTATCAACCCAAGCATTCGTCTTCTATTTCAAGAATATCAACAAAGTCTATGCATACATCTCGTAGAGGCTAAAATCGTGTAGTTAAAGAAAATCTGATTTTATCAACAATCAAGTTCCTCACACATTCATTAAGTTTCTAAAGATAAGATCCTATTGAACAGGATTGAAATCTGATCTATAATGTGCTATAAATTGAAGGCGTGAATTGGATTATTGAATTGATCTAATTAATAAACAAGAATTGAATATGATATTAAAGGCATGAATTGATCTAATTAAGAAACAAGAATTGAATCTATGAAAATAAGTTGATCTATTGATGACTATGTAATCTACTGGAAAGAAATAACTGAATATTGTAAATTGAGACAAAAAAGTAATTGAACAACAAATGCTAACTAAGTAAAAGGAACATCAAACACTAGTTAAGTAAAAGAAACATCAATCATGGGGCTTATGTCCTCAAAAATATATAAAGAGTGCTCTCGACACACAATGAGTCCATCCTATCTAAGATCGGGGCCTACTAGCCCTGTTGTAGTGAACGAAGACATTTTCCAAATGCTGAAAGAGTTGGACCCAAGTTCGTGGCACCCCAACTACATGAGGCTTCATCGATGGCAAGAGTTCTTCAATCTCAGCCATGAGAACAACACAAGTGAGCATGGTGAGGTTCCTTTCCACCCATCTCAATACTCTCTCAGCCTCTCTGGCTGGAGGTCCCCCTGCGGCTGCTAGTCTGACAAATGTTGTTGGTACTGCCTCTTGTCAAGGATGTTGTCTATTCCTTGAAAATTCTATCAGGTGCACTGGTCCCACATCTGTACATAACATATACATAGTTGTCAAATACTCTGATACATACAAAAAATGATATATATAAAAGAAAATAAAAATCAAATAAATTGAAAAAAACACATACCTATCTCTCCTCGCTCCTTCCCAGGAGGTATGGGCATGTCTAGATCCCTCGAATATTTGATTCCAATGTAGGGGTAGTCCTCTATCACTGGAATCTTCTGTGCCCACTAGTCGAAGAACTTTTCATCGAAGGCCTATATAGTCTTCCCTCCCCCTTGTCGTGGCAACAATGTTTCCCATATAAACACTACTGCTAAGGATGCCACATGCCCCCATACATTCTCTCTGGGAATCAGACTAGGTACCCTCTCAAAAATAAATGACCACAAAATGGTACCGAACCCTAAGTTCTTGTTTCTACGCTCTTAACACTCTGTAAGATGCCTCTTCATGTGTCAAGCATGGTTATGCTCTAGTCAAATATTCATGCATCTAGGCAGTACATTGCACAATACATGTGCACCTGAGAAGCTTAGTGTAGGGCCTCGGGTCCATTGATCCACCCAATAAGAAAAATGATCACCTTCAGTGATAGGTTGGTGATCTTATGGATGGGCACCCGAGAACCTACTTTCTCAGTGTCGGCCTCACAATGCATTCCGATGTAGTTGGCGATCTTGAAGGGCCCAGGGGGAAATGTATGTTGGTTGGCTGGTTCCCCTCTCCTGGAGATGCCAGTCAAGAAATATATGTCCTTATTCATTGGATTCAATGACTGCCCCTCAAGCATGAACACATATGTGTCTAGGTTCTAGTAATCCACCAGGGAATTCAATATCCTGGGTTGTGCCCTCATGAATGGAAACTGATATAAATTTTGTAACCCACATTGTTTCAGTGCGGTGACAAAAACAGGTTCATCATCAACCAAGATGTCAATTTCCTCGTGTTCCCTATCCCTCCAGTGGACATACATCCTGTTCCATGATAATTTCAAGGGGGAGTTAGCTCTTTCTTTTTTATTTTTCCATACTTTTGAGGGTGTACACGGGATGTCTTGGAAACAGTCGGGTTTGTATGCTGGAAGACTGTTCTTTGCCTGGGTACATACATGGGTTGTACTTGGACAACCCGCCTACACGTAGAGAGAACCTTTTTTAAGAGGTCATGTCTGTAACGCCCCATATTTTGACCTTGGGTAGTTAGAACATTGTTGTTTATTAATCTTAATAATTCAAAGTTTAGCATTTGTTTGGAGCCAATTAGACTTTGTTAGACATTGAGATTTGTACCTATGGACCTATTTGTATGTTACATGATATATGTTCATGACAAAGATAGTTATTTGATTATTTAAACATGAAAATTAAAATGGGTAAGTTCGGTGCATGTATACTAATTCAAGTTATGTTCTGAAGGTATAATAGATGCAATGCACGATGTAAATAGGAATACATTTATTAATTGAGCATCAATGCAAATATGGATTCTTATATAAATTTGGGATGTATCTGCATCAATATGTGTTATTGGTGAACTAACCTACATGATGATGAGCTATGTGATAGCCAAATTACTATAGTATTGAGGTAACTAGGATGTCGTAGACATCAGGAAGATATTGTATGCTATAAGTTGTACTTACTATTTAATTTATTATTTGAAATATTACTATGATTTATGGTAAGTGTGGTTTTGACAGGATGCACAACTTACCCAGAGTGAATGTTTGGTGACGTGACTCTAAGAACAGTAGTTGCACAGTATGGATTTATGGAGGGTGTTGACCCTAGTTCTATGAGGAGGGGTGGAGGTATTTCCCACCGTTTATCCTCTGAAACCTAGAGTCGTGGGACGGTTGTGTGAAGTCACGCTCCCCTAGACGTGTGATGACGACTGCTAGTTTCCTGTTGCAGAAGTTTGGTCAATATGTATGACACTTCCTCTTATGGGTTCTATCTGGATTTTGGTCAATATAGATGACACTCCACCTTAGTCCAACAGAGGAAAGGATATGATGGAAGATGGAAGTAGGTTGGGAAGGAAGGATGCTTCGATGTTAGTTGAGAATACTGATTAGGGATTAGAGATGCCACTATTGTTTACTCACTTGGTTCATACCATGTTTAAAACCCTCTTTTATTTCCTAGCGATATTTTATGTGTGACAATAATTTATTGATGAATTGGTGCAATTTAGTTCATTAAGATTATTAAATGATGCATTACTTGATATGTTGTCCTACATGTCTTTGTGATCATATAGGAACTATGCACTAGAAGAAATGATTGTTTATTGTTAGTATATGCATGATATATGTTTCCGCTAGCTACACACACATACCCTACCCATGTACACTAGTATAAGTAATTAATGTATTAATTATTAAAGTAAATTATTAACTATTTAATTGAATGTTTATTGAATATGTAAATTATATTGCATACAAATATCTAGAAGCATTAAATACTTTCTTGACTTTGATAGATGGTGGCTGTGATGAATTAAATGAGCACGGTGGAGTGTTATGTACATTTTGGGGAAAATTATCAAATAACATTTATTATCTAGCATGAGAATAAAGACTTTTTATTTTATTTTATAGTTGTTTAATTCAAGTCATTTATATTTAGTTTTATTTTAATGTTTTCCCAAAATATCTAGATAAGGGAGGTTGATGGATAATAATGAGGGGGTTGAGGAGACATGGGGAAGTGTGTATGGAAACTTGATAAATAGGGAGAAGAAGTAGAGAGGAGGGGGAGGATGGAGAGGTTGAGCATGATGAGAGGTTGTGAAATTCTTGGAAGATATAATTCTTGTGATAGTTTTCTTTGAGAATTTGTGCTTTGTTGTTATTTGAGTCATGGGCACAGAGGGCCAAGAAACTGAAAGGTTTATTGGAGCTAGGAAGTCGGCTAGGCTCCTAGTTGGTAGGGAGGATTTCGTTGTTTCACTTTGGGAAAGCAGGAAAAAAATGCTTGGAAGCGCCTAGGACTACATTGCAATTGATGAGCTTCGACAAACTAAGGAAGAGGTATTTTTCAATGGTATTTGTTGTTGATATTTTGTATATACTTTTGTTTTAAGTTGCAAAATCTTAGAGTTAACCTATTACTTATTTCATCATGCTATTTAGATTTATCGTTGAGCAAATGTAGAAGAATTGTGTAAATGAAATGAAATTATGTTAAAGCAAAGTTGTTATTGTGTATGTATAAAACGAAAGATTAATTGTTTAACATCCTGGATGGGTGTTACATTTGGTATCGGAGCTTAGGCTCAAACACTAGGGACAAAAAGGGCCATCATATTTACTTGAAATACTCCAAACGAAGAGTAAAGTGATTGTTACAACCATGTACAAAACTTTGACAAAGCCATGTATTAAACCCATATATGTAATGGTAAGCCATTTATAAGTAGAAAAGAGTTGTATATGGTAAGAAATTTATAAGTAGAAGAGAGTTGGAAATGGTAGTGAATAGAAATGTATTATACAATATGATAAATGTATATTTTATCATCCTAGCTATATTAAATTCAATCTCCATCTAGGAGGAACACCCTTACTAAAATATGAACTAAAGAGAGCCAGAAGATCTTTCCCTTGACACAGATTAACTTAACCATGGCACAATCAACAGTAAAAGATCAAACAATCCATCCATTTCCCTGGTCCAGGAAGCTTATCTTGCATTAGAATTCCACTATATCTTATGCTATAATAACTATAAGATAAAAACATACAGACTTTAGCCTCATAGATAGAAGTGACCGAGAGGGAAGCATTATGATCTTTACAGGGTTCAATCTCCATTCTTTACAGGGAATCGTTTGGTCTTTTGATTTCATTATCAAAAGGTCACAAGTCACAATTTACACTTTTTATGAAGTTTAAAGGTTTACATGTGAAAAGATATATAATTTCAAATTTTGGGAGTGCGATTTTTAAGACAAGTTGTATATAGAAGAATTTCTTAAAAATTGAGAATAGGGAATGGCTGTAGTTAAATTTATGATATCTGAGAATAGTTCCTAGATCGAGTCATATCTCAGTGAGCATGAACATTTTAAGGAAGATATCTTGTGTCAGATATTTTTTCTATGGCGGATATCTTGCCGCTTTTTTTTTTATGTCCTTTTAACAGGAATCGATAACTACGGAATTAAGCTACACTTTCTAGATGTTCTTAATGTTGTGAAAATAACTTCTTGAAAGTTTTTCGAAATTGAATTTACTCTATGGACTCCAGTGATGATCAAATAGGATTCTGGGAAGATGCATTTTCTTTAACTGTTGCTCTTCTACAACCCTAGTTCGAGGTGTTAATAAGTCTGGCATTAAAGAAACTCTTAATTTTTTAATTCTTGAAAACAAAGAAAAATCTTATTGAACGTCTGTGTAAGGATTAGGAAATTTTATGTAGGTATTAGGAAACGAAAATTAACTCCGCTAGACTTTGCGATAAGGTAAGGTCGTAAAGCTCTCCCAGAATTGCTAATGCAAAATTTCAATGTCATTTCTTTTATAACAAAAATTAGTTCAATGAAGAAACAATAAGCTAGTCCATGAAGGTCTCCTGGAATTGTTGACACAAAATTTAAACTTATATCTTAAAAAGTTAATTCCAAGAAGAAATAATAAGCTATGCAGGAAGCTCTGCCGCAATTGGTACCACAGGATTTTAAATTATCTTTCAGTTAATTCCATGAAGAAAATAAATTAATTAAAGGTGATGCTTATATTTTTGATGTATTGTAACCAGAGAGATATTGTACTAATATTCCTCATCTACAAGGGAAATGGGGTGCTGGGTATTCTTTCCAGCTTGGTTGTATCCTCATAGTATCTACCTTTCTTCCAAGCATAACCCTGAAAAGAAATTAGTCTTGTTTCTCCCATATGGTGTGAGCTCAAGACGACTTGGACTTAGTTCTAAAACAAAGTGGAGAAGAAATAAAATAAGATATCCATTCAAAAAAAAAACAAGCAAAAATAGGAAAATAAGAGATAAGTGGTTAAACGCAATCAATTCCTTCTTTGTCCTCTTGATTGGATCTCTCATAGTTCCACCATTTTCGATTGTTCTTGAGCTCTGAAGGTCTGAGCTTCTTCCATTCAATTTTTGATAAGGGTTTCAAACCCTAAGGTTTCATTTATACATACAATAAATCTAAATTTTATGCCATAGAGGGTTTTATCTTCAGTATAAAAGCGCTTGAGAACGTTTAACTTATGGCTATTGGATTCGAGCACAGGTCTCCACGACCACCACAACATGAAATTCTCACCACTAAACTACAACCGCCTTAGTTAATAGTGTCAATATAGTTCAATGCAGCCATCTCATAAAGTATTGAATCACATTCAGCCTTCCAAACTTTTTTTCCAAAATGAATCGCTTTGAGTGCAGATATGGCCACCCCAACTCCTACCGGAAGTGGAAAAGTGAGTTTGTGGGTGGGATCATAGGTGGCATTTTTTTTTGGTTTGTGGGTGGACGGGGTGGAGCCAGTGGAGGGGGAGAGTCTAATGGTTTTTCTTCTGAAGGAAGAGTTTACGAGGGTGGTCGTAGTGGCAGAAAATATTATGATGGAAGGCATGGAGGTAGAGGCGGTAGAAACATTGATAGGTACACGAGGGAGTTAGATGGTGCTACCCTTCCAAAGGAAGATTTCGATAACCTCATACCTTTTGAAAATAATTTATATGTGGAACACCCTGCCCTGGCAGCTTTGCTGGATCATGTAATGATCCCAAGCCATTATGCAAGGATCATCACTGTTTTGGTGTCTTTTTAAAACTTTTTTTGAGTGAGGTATTTCGTCAAACACTTTGTTGATATACCTTTTAGATGTGTTTATATGTGTGTATGCAGAAAATACCAGAAAGAGATAACCATGGAACATACCTCAACCATATGCAATAAGATAGACAAGCCAAAACATCTCAATTCTTCTTTATTCATAAAATAGAGAAACCTGCTACAATGAAGATGTCGATCTGGAATGCTCAACAGATGGCCAAGAAGATAGAAAATAGATAAGAGCTGCTACAAAATGCTCCCGCTAATAAAAAGGATGCCTCCAAAGGCTAAATAAGAAATGAAGATCAATACAAGCATATCTGAATGCCAAACTCTCTAGCTGAAGAATGCCATGCTCCAATAGAAGGCTGAAACCCTCAATAACTCGACCCTGCTGCCAAAAGTGTCCAATCACCCTAATAAATATGCAAACTAATAGATTGGGTGATGGTAAGAACAACCCAGGTGACCGAATCTCCAAGATCCCTCTCAATCTCTATAGATCTGAAATCCCCCACTAAATGGTGCACCCCACTGAATGACTGAAACCCTAGATAATTCAGCCTTGCTGCCGAAAGTGTCCAATCACCCTAATAAATATGCCAACTAATAGATCGGGTGATGGTAAGAACAACCCAGGTGACCAAATCTCCAAGATCCCTCTCAATCTTTGTAGATCTGAAATCCCCCACTGAATGGTGCACCCCACTGGATGACTGAAACCCTAGATAATTCGGCCTTGCTGAAGGAGGCCTCCAAATTCTCCGAAACTCTCCAGAAATATAGATCGGGACACTTCAATTCACTAGGTAAAGTCTCAGGATTACATATGAAGTGTAACCCCTCCAAACGGACTAGATCTGGATCTCAAAAACACCCTCCTTCTCTTCAATTCGCCCCACTGCTCAAGAAATAATCTGAGCCATAAAATTGTCTCAAAAAGCACTAGATCTTATGTCCAAGGCCCTGCAATGAAAACCCAAGTGATAGAATCCTCAACGGCCCTGCCAATATCCTACAACGAATCTCTCTCCAAAGATGGTGCGCCCCTCTTGCTGGAATCCCTCAACTGGTGCACCCTCTCTCTATCTGCACAT
>ML783488.1:153394-171907 GCA_009831015.1 Picea engelmannii | reverse complement strand
AAAGTGTAATGTTGAGTTGCAACTAAAGTCTTGAGTCTAGTTCTACTTTAGAACTAAAGTGTAATGTTGAGTTGCAACTAAAGTCTTAAGTCTAGTTCTAAGTTCGAACTAAATCATGTCAGTCTCAAGTCTAGTTCTAAGTTTGAACTAAAGTGTAATGCTGAGTTGTAACCAATCTCATGTCTAGTTCTAAGTTCGAACTAAAGTGTAATGTTGAGTTGTAAGCAATCTCAAGTCTAGTTCTAAGTTAGAACTAAACCATGAAGTTGAGTTATGTTTAATGCATGCAATTAGGTTACTATTTCGAGCTTCCCGTGTTCCCCTCTTTAGCCTATATAAGAAGAGTTCAAACCCTCTCTTCAACACAGTTTTGAAACACAATTTTCATATGCAGGTTGAGCGTGAAGCAATAGAAGAGCATATCAAAGGTGTATTTTAGCAAGGTCTTGTAAGTCTTTGTCAATTCAGAGTCATCTTGGCAAGCTCTTTGAGAGCAGAACATTCATGGTGGATATTTGTAAGAGATCTTAAATTATTAATTCAATAAAGGAATATTATTTTCTAGGGTTTTTCTCCCTGTATAGGGTTTCCCCAGGGTATATGTGTTGTTGATATGGATGTTTACTTATCTACATAATTATTTCTATTCGATTATGATTTGGAATTGTTGAAGTACATTAAGATGGAATCAAAGTATCGAAGAAAATAAAAGAATTAATCCGCATAAGAAATCAAGCTCATAATTTAACATGGTATCAGAGCTTAGGGTGTGTTAAAGGTGTCGGAGTGCAGCAGCAGGTACACACAGATCCAAGAAATCTTGATTAAGTTTCCAGTGTGAGGACCATGGCATCGTCCATTTTAGTCAGGGTCGAAGATAGGCTCGAAGGAGCTACCAACTTTAATGTGTGGAATCTCCGTATAACAAATATCTTGCAAGAGCATGATCTTGAGAAGTATGTGACCACAGTGGTGGAGGAGCCAATGAATAATGCAGGAAGAATGGATTTCAGGAAGAGTCAAGCAAAGGCCAAGAAAATCATCTTTGACTCAATCAAAGAAAGTATAATGACTGCAATGACTTCGTTGATGATTGTCAAGGAATGTATGGATACCTTGGTGAATCTGTATGAGAAACAGGCTCCATGTGAGAAGAGGAAACTTAAGCACAAGCTTAAGTATTTGAAGATGGATAAAGGTGAATCAGTGGAATCTTTCTGTTCCAGGATATCTCATATCAGAGATCATCTTTTAGTCACAGGGGTGACAGTGGATGATGATTATTTAGTGCATGCCATTTTTTACGGTCTTCCTTATCAATGGGAGACCTTCTTATCTAGTGTAAGTGGGGGAGAGATTCAGCCCATGTTTGAGAGGTTATGGCATGATTGCCTCCAGGAGGAGAGTCGCACAACTACCAGGAGTGAGCCAACAAAAGAAGAGCACTCATCCTTAGCATCAAGATTCAAGGGAAAGAATAAAGGCACTTTCCAGAAAGGCTCTCAGTGGAAGCCAAAAACCAAAGGTGCATTCAAAGTCAATATTATTGATACATCTAAGATTAAATGCTTTAGTTTTGATAAGTTGGGTCATTTTTCTAAATATTGTTGGTTTAGAAAAAAATATCCTAGGAAAGGGAAACATCATGCCTCAATTGTTGAGGATGATGAATCCAAGAGAAATAAAAAAAGTCCTTCTAATGAGAGAGAAAATAGGAAAGAATATTATTTGGTTTCTTCCTTATCCAGTTTAGCTTCCACGGGGCCAAAAAATTGGTTAGTAGACAGTGGTGCATCAAAGCACATGACAGGGTACAAGGAGATCCTCTCATATTTCGAGACAAAACCTTTTGCAGAGCAAGTTGAGCTTGGGTATGAAAAATGTTACAAGATAGAGGGAGTAGGCTCTATCTCCTTCATATTGGAATATGGGGCTAGACTTCATGTTGATGAAGTATTATATGCTCCAGTGCTAAAAGATAATCTACTATTAGTTGCAACCCTTGAGGACAAAGGATATTGGGTGATCTTCAAGGACAAGAAGGCACTACTATGGGGTAAAGGTAGCCACTTAAGTACAACATAACCCATTGGAAATCGCAGTGGAGGATTGTACGTCGTGTCAGGATAGTCAGTTTAGGCATTGGCTCATGATGCAACTAGCTCCAACGAGTTGTGGCACATAAGACTTGGACATATTCATTACAAATCTCTTCCAGATCTATAGAACATGGTATGTGACATGCCCTCAATTTCTCTTAGTAAAAATGAAATTTGTAAAGGATGCATGCTAGGTAAAAATATAAAGAAAGCATTTCGTAGTACTGACAACAGAGCTCATGGCATCTTAGATCTGGTTCATTCTTATGTATGTGGTCCCATGTCATATCCCTCACTCAGTGGTTGTTTGTATTATGTCATTTTTATTGACGATTAATCAAGAAAATGTTGGATATATTTTCTTAAAGATAAAAGTGACACATTTGATAAATTCAAAGAATATAAACATGGAAACACATCATAAACCTTATAAAGGTTAATGGAGGAGAGTTTGAGTCTCTTCAGTTTGAGGATTTCTGCAAGTCAGTGGGAATCAAGAGACAGCTGACCATGCCATATAACCCTCGGAAAAGTGGTGTTTTTGAGAGGAAAAACATGACTATTTGTGAGGCAGCAAAAGCAATGATGTTTGACAAGGATCTGCCAAATTCTTTATGGGCAGAAGCTACCTCCACTGCCATGTATATTTAGAATAGGTTTCCACATGCTATTTTTAAGGACAAGACTCTCGAAGAAGTCTTCTCAGGGATCAAACCTAAAGTAGGGCATCTAAGGATATTTGGATGTCCTGTGTATATTCATGTCCCTAAGGAAAAGAGGACAAAGATGGATTAGGAAAGAAAGGGGTGTTTGTGGGGTACAGTGAGAAATCCAAGTCTTATAGGATTTATGTACCAGGTTAGAGGAAAATACAGGAAAGTAGAGATGTGACTTTCCATGAGGAAGTCACATTTAAGAAATCCAGAGAGCTTCAATAGGATTCAGAAGCAGTTCAGCTAGCTTCACCCTCTTCTAAAAATCAAGAGTCAAATGATTATCGGGAGGAACCTCATAAACGGCCAATTAATGAGACCCTAGAACCTACTGAAGTGTTATAAATAACTCTTGAAGAACCTCTAGCCAAAAGGAACCCAGGGTGGCTTAAAGAAATAGTGCGGGAAGAAGAAATGATAGCTTCTCCCAAAGGGAATTTCAGAGAAAGGAAGAGGCCTCATAGGTTTAGAGGCTATGTTTCACTGATGAGAAACATTAGTGATGTCGAACCTTCTTCATTTGAAGAAGAAGATAAATTACAGGTATGGAAGGATGCCATTCCCGAGGAATGCAGGTCTATTATAAAGAATGATGTTTGGGACATTGTGCCAAGGCCAAAAGACAAATCAATGGTTTCTTCCAAATGGATTTATAAGATCTAACATGCAATTGATGGAAGTGTAGAAAATTTCAAAGAAATATTTGTATCTAGAGGATTCAATCAGAAAGAAATAATCGACTACGAAAATACTTTTTCTCTTGTAGCCAGTTATACCTCCATTCAAGCTATTATTTATTTATCTTCTATACTTGGTTGGAAGCTACATCAAATGGATGTAAAAACAACATTATTGAATGGAAAGATTGAACATGAGGAATTTGTGGAACAACCATATGGTTTTATATTGCATAACAAAGGCACTCATGTATGCAAGATAAGGAAGGCCTTGTATGGTCTTAAGCATGCTCCCAGAGTTTGGTATGACATGATTGATGGCTTTCTTAAAAGCTCGGGCTTTCAGAAATGTGATACTGATGAAAATCTATACTTCAAGGTAAGATGTAATCAACCTGTTATACTAATCCTATATGTTATTGACCTCTTTCTAACAGGATATGAAGGGATAATAGCCCGGTGTAAGAGGGATCTAACCTTATAGTTTGATATGAAAGACTTAGGCCTGATGCATTACTTCCTAGGATTGGAAGTGTGGCAAAGACATGGCAAGATATTTATGGCATAAGGAAAATACAGAGTGGATGTGCTAAAGAGGTTTGGTATGATCGATTGCAAATCCATGTCTACTCCAATGGTTACCAACCTGAGGAAGCTGCGTGATTCTGATACAACTTCAGATTTGGAGGATCCCACCATGTATAGGAATCTGATTGGATCATTGATGTACATGATCCACACTAGGCCAGATATATGATATGCAGTGATTGCAATGAGTCAGCTCATGACTGAACTGAGACAAAGACACTGGGTGGTAGCAAAGCACATCTTGAGATATCTTAGAGGGACCATTAATTATGCTCTGAGATATACATCCAATGGTGGTTTATTTCTACATGGGTATGCAGATGTTGACTGGGTAGAAAGCCCAGTGGATCAGAAGAGTACTTTCAAATACTGCTTCACTTTAGGATCCACTATGATCTCTTGGTCAAGACAGAAGCATGGATCCATTTCACAGAGTACAACAAAGGCTGAGTACATTTCAACAAGTGATACTAGCAATGAATAAGTATAGCTTAGAAAATTGATATCTAGGTTGTTTGGTGACAAGCTCAAGATGATGGTGGTTCACTGTGATAATCAAAGTTGCATAAAATTGAAAGAGAACTTGGCATTTCATGACAGGTCAAAACATATTGACATGAGGTACCACTACATATGAAACTTGGTCTAGATAAAAACTGTGAAGTTACAGTACATAGCCATGAGTGAGCAGGTAGTTGATATCCTAACCAAGCCTCTGACCTCAAGACAGTTTGTGCAGCTGAGAGGCAAGCTTGGTGTGTCTGAGAATGACTCCTTCGTTGAGAGGGAGTGTTAAATTTGGAAGCATAGACAACCATTCTCGAAAGAGAGGCCATATGGGCCACCCTGGGGCTAGCCATGGAGATTTGGAGAATCAACCGGTCTTGTGAGGTATTGAAAAATGCCAAGGGGAATGTACAACCTCTGTGAGTCAACCAAAATTCAAGACAAACAAGATGCTATGTGAGTCTAATGCAAAATTCATGGGGAACGTACAACCTCTGTGAGGATAAACAGTCTAGTGCAAAAGTCAGGGGGAACGTACAACCTCTGTGAGCATAGACAGACTAGTGAAAAATTCAGTGGGAACATACAACCTCTATGAGCCTAGTCAAACCTTGTGATCCATCAGCAAAATTCAAGACATATAGAAAAAGTTAGGTTGAATATAAAATTCCTATGAGCTAGAAACAAATGATATTCCTAATATTGCAAATGATGTAATTGTATTGATCTATTGTGTTGGCATGTGTAAACATTATCCACCATGAAGAGAAATTTGAATTGCCTTGTCATGAGTTGTAACTAAAGTCTTGAGTCTAGTTCTATGTTAGAACTAAAGTGTAATGTTGAGTTGCAACTAAAGTCTTGAGTCTAGTTCTATTTTAGTAATGTTGAGTTGCAACACAATTTTCATATGTAGGTTGAGGGTGAAGAAATAGAGGAGCACATCAGTGATAAAGAGGCAACATATCAAAGGTGTATTTCAGAAAGGTCTTGTAAGTCTTTGTTAGGTCAAAGTCATCTTGGCAAGCTCTTTGAGATCTAAACATTCATGGTGGATATTTGTAAGATATCTTACATTATTAATGCAATAAAGGAATATTGTTTGTTGGGGTTTTTCTCCCTGTACAGGGTTTCCCCAAGGTATATGTGTTGTTGATATGCATGTTTACTTATCTACATAATTATTGATATTATATTATGATTTTTAATTGTTGAAGTATATTAAGATGGAATCAAATTATTGAAGAAAATAAAAGAATTAATCTGCATAATAAATCAAGCTCATAATTTAACAGATTGAACGGTAACATTGACACCACCAAGGATGATGAGGAGTTTCCGATGGAGGGTGGGGATCTGGAGACCCAAAGGCTATGCGGTAGGAACAAACCCAAGAATCCTCTAACTAGAATCCATGAGATATTAGACACGACAAAAAGCCGTGTACTGGAGGTCCCCGGTGGCTTTGACATCAGAGATATACTGGAAACGTTCATGCACACTTTCCAGCTCGGACTCATCGTTATGGGTGGGAGAGGGTATGTCACCAACGTTAACTTGAGGAAGTCGGTCACTATAGGATGGATTCTAGATCAGATTGGGGTGTTTGAAATTCTATCCTTGACATAAGCATTCCCACGTGATGCTCGTACCCAAGGTGGTACAGGACTCAAATTTAGTCTAACAGATGCATGAGATAATTATGTGAGAGGGATAGTGGGAAGCCTAATGGTGTACGATGAGGTTCATGTTATTGTTGGCGTAGTCATGGAAATCAACTCAGAGGAGTTCAATGTTCAATCAATGCAGCCTCTTGGACTCTTCCTTCCTCCAGCTGCAATGGCCACACAACAACACTTTCAAACACCAACTATGATGACAGTGAAACAAAAAGTAGGCATCCAATCGATCGTGCGGATGACATTGCAAGAACAAGTAGGAATCCAATCACCATCCAACAGGGGCACTGTCAGAAGGACCACCAATGTTGGTATTTCCACCACCATCGCTTGGTTTATCTCTCATTTTGTGCTCTTTAGAGGCTATTAATAGGACATTAAAGGGACATCAGTCAACTAATGTTGAAGTGGAACCCCCACCATCTATAGTGGGTAACCCTAAAGTGGCGAGGGAATCAGAGGGAGGGCCTCCACCAAGGGACATCAAAAGCGAACTACAGAAGATCAAACTCCCAAAGTTTCTTGGGGGTCATGCAAGTGAATGTGCACAATCATGGTTGGAAGGAATGACATGATGTTTCACCTTAAGAGACTATGCTTCCACATATAAGGCAAATATTGCAATCTGTCAGTTGAGGGACAATGCCTTGAACTAGTGGGGTAACCTAGAGAGGCAGTTGCACCTTACCCCAGATATCATCTCATGGGAGATTTTTGAGGAAAGGTTTCAAAAGAAATATTTCCCTGCATACTACATGGAACAACAGGTAGGAGCATTTCATGCTCTAGTTCATGGAAGAATATGATATTTGGTTCATGGAGTTAGTAAAATATGTATCATACATGGATATCGATCAACGACAAGAAGAACATTTTGTGTACAGGTTAAACCCTAAGATAAGGGCCATGGTACGGATGTGGAAACCACCATGAGTACCTAAAGGAGTTTAAAATGAACGTTACACAAAGGAGCACATGTGCTTAAAAAGAGGTATGAGATCAACATTTCCTCAACATAATGGATTCATGGGGAAGGCCCCTAGGACCTTCTACTTGGGAGGAATCCCTAGGCCACCTCGTTATGAAAATAGAGTCACACCGAGAGAAGTTTCTACATGTATTTTAATGGCAACAAGTAAAACATCCCACTCATCACCAACGATGCAGGAAGGTCGACGACCTTCTCAGGGAGAAACAAGTATGGAAAGGGTCTCTGGGTGAAGGAACTCACTTCAAAGGCCTTCATAGAGAAGCACCTAGGCTCCACATGGGGTTACTTGTTGGGGGTGTGGAGGACCCATTACCAGCGTGATTTTATAGATTCACAAGCATGCTTTATGCATAGAGAAGGAAAGGCCCTGATGGGATGAGAAAGTAGTAGCCATGAGATTTATGTAGTGATTAAAAACCGCCAAGAAGAGAATCAATCCACTGTGGTGGATTCGCCAGGTATGATAAATCATGTTAATGTTAAAATTTTATTTGATTCTAGTGCTACATATAGTTTCATTTCACCTTGTGCATTAGAAAAGTGTGGGTTGGAAACCTACAGGAACGATGAATTTAAACAAGTTGATGTGGATTCGGGGGAAAAACAAGCAATAGGAATTAGCGTCGATAATTGTCTAGTAGACGTGGGAGTGTGTACTACTAGGTTGAAGGTGCACGTCACTGCTCTAGGGAGGTATGACCTAATCATTGGAATGGAATGGTTAGAATCCCATCAAGCTATAGTAGATTGTTTCTTGAAGAGAGTGTTTTGTGTTGACGATGAAGGGAGGTCAGTAGAGATCCATGGTGTATGGAGGAAGGTGTCTCTATTCTTTGTCTGGGCCATGAAGGTTAAGTGTTGCATGAGGAAAGGTTGACGCTTATATGTAGTGGAATCAGTTAGTCAAGGGAAAGGACCCTCCTTGGATCAGTATCCAGTATTGTCAGAGTTTAAGGATGTTTTTCCGAAAGAGTTGTGAGGATCACCTCCTGAGAGGGAGTTTAATTTTACCATTAAGATAAAACCTAGTGTGGGACCAATTTCCAAGACTCTGTATAGGATGACAATGCCAGAAATTTGTGAGTTGTAGATGTAGTTGAAAGAACTATTTGACTTAGGACTAATAAGTCCTAGTGTCTCACCTTAGGATGCACCAGTAACTTTTGTGAAGAAGAAGGATGGTTCCTTATGAATGTGTATAGATTACAGGGACTTGAACTGTGCTACAGTGAAAAATAGGTACCCAATGCCATGGATAGATGATCTCTTTGATCAGATGAAAGGAGAAGCAATGTTCTCAAAAATTGATATACAATCAGGGTATCACTAGTTAAGGATTAAGGAAGGAAATATTCATAAAACTACATTTCGAACTCAGTTTGGGCATTATGAGTTCGTCGTAGTACCTTTTCATTTGACCAATGCACCAACAGTAATCATGAGCCTCATCAATGGTGTATTCTGAAAGTACTTAGACCACCTTGTACAGGTCTTTCTCGATGATATTCTCATATATTCCAAGAATTAAAGAGAACATGAGGAACACTTGTGAATGGTGTTGTCGTGCCTTAGAGAGAACAAATTGTATGGAAAGTCGTTGAAGTGTTATTTCATCTAGAAAGAAATTCACTATTTAGGTCATATCATTTATAGTGAAGGAATCTATGTGGACCCAGAAAAGGTAAAGGCCATTATGGAATGGCCAGTGCCGAAAAATGATCATGAGGTAAGAAGCGTCATGGGGCTAGCAAGTTATTATCAGAGGTTTGTGGAATGGTTCTTTAAAATAGAGAAACCCATCACCACCTTGTAGCACAAGGGGGTTAAGTATGAATGGAAAAAAGAATGTGATAGTGCATTCATCAAGATTAAGAGGTTACTAACTACTGCACTAATTTTGTGAGTGTCAGATATGGGAAAATACTTAATAGTATGCATGTATGCCTTGAACAAAGGATTGGGGGCCATGCTAATGCAGGATGGAGGACTGATAGAATATGAGTCAAGAAAGTTGAAGAAACATGAGGGGATTTATGCTACTCATGATTTAGAGTTGGCAGTTGTACTACTAACTCTAAAACTTTGGAGGCACTATCTAGTGGGGAGAAATATTGAGCTCAAAACAGACCACAAAATCTTAAAGTATCTCTTCAATCAAAGGGATCTCAATGCCATGAAGAGGTGATGGAGTGATTTTATGAGTGAGTACGATTTTTTTTATTTTCTATAGCAAGGGAAAGGAGATTGTGGTTACTAATGCCTTGAGTAGGAGACCACATGTATTCTCTTTGGTACCCTTAAAAATTAATCTGAGGGAGCGTGTGTTGGGGAAACTTCTTGGAGATAGTTGTTATTTAAACTTTACTTAAACCCTCCAAGGTGGGAGGCAAGTAGATCAAAAGTATGAAGGATATATCCTGGAAGCAGAGGGATTGTTAAGATATCAGGGAAGGATGTACATCCCCAAAGGTCGGGATATTCAAAGCATCATACTCAAGGAATCCCTTAGAGAACTTTATTGTTCACATCCAGGTATGAATAAAATGTATGTAGACATGAAGAATATTTTCTTCTGGGTAGGTATGAAAACGTGATGTAGTCGATTTCATCTCCAAGTTCCTAGAGTGTCAACAAGTGAAGGTTCATCACCACCACCCGACAAGTCTACTACAACCACATGAGGTTCCTATGTCCAAGTGGGAAGTCATTTCTACTGATTTTGTTGTGGGATTGTCACTCACATCGCATAGACACAATGCCATTCTTGTGATAGTTTATAAGTTGACTAAGAGTGCTCATTTTATTCTAGTTAGAGACACTTATGATGTCACTAATGCGGAACGTGTGTTTATAAGTGAGGTCATATGTTTTCACGGGTTACCCAAGAATATCATTTCAAATAGGGACTCTCGATTCACATCTAGGTTTTGGACAAGTTTGCAATTAGCGTTTGGAACTCATTTGAACTTAAGCACAACTTATCATCCTAAAACAAATGGGAAAAATAAGAGAGTAAATTAGGTTATGGGAGCCATTCTTAGGATGTATGTTATGGATAATCAAACCCATTCAGAGAAGTAACTACCTTTGGTATAGTTTACCTATAATAACTGTTTCATAGATCCATTTGAACGCCACTCTATGAAGCTCTGTATGGAAGGCCATGTAGGATACCATTGAGTTGGGAAAGGTTAGAATACCAAGTGACAGTTGGGCTAGAATTGATTCAAGAGATGGAGGAACATGTGATTCATATTAGGCAATGAATAAAGAAAGCACAAGATAGACGAAAAAGTTATGTTGATGCACATAGGAATCATTGAAGTTATAACGTGGGAGATCAAGTTTTCATTCATATCAGGCCTAATAAGAGTACCATTCGGTTTGGGAAGGGGACAAAGTTGTCTCCTCGATTTATACGACCATTCAAAATCCAAGAGATAATTGGAATCATTTCCTATCGTATCGTACTTCAACTCAACTTGCATAAAAATCATAATGTTTTTCATGTATATGTTATATGTCATTATGTTGTTGATGAATATCATAAACTGAATTGGAAGGAATTGCAAGCATAAGACGTGGAAACCCGCACGATAGAACCATTATGCATATTGGACCGTATGGCCCGATAGCTCGGGAACTATCTGGTAGACCAAGTTAAGGTCCAGTGGGACAGGTATAGCCCAAGATCTCCTACTTGGGAGGATGCCAAGACCTTACGACGAGATCATCCCTCACTTTTTTGACCACCTCATGAAAATGTTTTCTCGAAGGTTGGGTGTATGTAATGCCACCTTTTGACTTAGAAAACTAGAGTTACTTAAGGCCTAATGATCTTTTTTTCTATTCACTATGAAACTATTAATGATACACTTGAACTTTTAATACATATGAACCTCTGTGAATGTTTAACGCTATATGAATTATGATGGATATTATGCAATCTTTTTGTAACTTGAAAATTTTGACATTTAAAGTTGTTGGTACATGTATATCGTATTGAGATTATGATTAAATGCATTCACATGATGATAATGCATCGATATGTATGAGTTGTTCTATAGAATAATCCATAGGTCAAGAGGCTATGAAATAACCAAAGAATAATGATGATAAAAGGTTGATGTCGTGAACATCGACCAGGAAATAATATGGTATAAATTTTATATGTGAAATTACATTGGTTCAAATGCATTTCTATGGTATGTGGACAAGTGCAGGTTTTCAGGTGGAGAGATTTCCTAAAACTGAATATACGATGACAAAATTACGAACAACATAGTCCCATTGTATGTTCCATGGTAGGGTGTTGACCCTAGTTCTATTAGGAGGGGTGGAGGCATTTCCCACCATGTATTCTATGAAACCTAGAGTCATGGGAGGAGAGTGTTAGCTCAGGATCCCCTAGACGTGTGATGATGACTGTTAATTTCCTACTGGGGAAGCTTGGTCAAGAGAGTTGACATTTCTTCTTACGGGTTCTATCTAGAGTTAGGTCAATATAGTTGACACTCCAATATAGTCCAGCAGAGGAAGGATAGGGGTGGAATATGGAAGTAGGTTAGGGAGGAAGGATGACTAGAAGTAGTTGAGAGTGTGTGGGGATTTCTCCTTATGGTAGAATTTCTTGATTTCCTAATTTTTTTAAACACACACACACATGTGTGTGTGTGTGTGTGTGTGTTTATATTTTCTTAACTGAACTACAATTATCTAAGTGAATGTTTTTTGTGCTAAATTATTATAATTGAGAAATTTCACAAACATTTAATTGGTCTAATATATTTTATGAAATTAATAGTCTTGTTGATTGGATTTGACACATGAAATAATTACTTTAGGATTGATAATTATATTCATTAGTGCATGTGTGAGTCCTATATGTGCTAGCTACAGATGCATGCCTTGCACATGTACACTAATATGTATAGATGTTTTAAATTGATGATGTTTATTATTTGATGTGGATGTATGAATCATGTGTCGTTACCCTTGTATTGTAAATTAATCTAAATTTAGGATGAAGTTTCTTGAAGGGTGGGTGTATGTAACAACCCAAATCGATTAATTTTTATCATATTTTTATTTTTAATTTAATTAATTATTAAAATATATTAAGTGAGACTTCTATCATTTTATTGTTAAAAGGTGGGTGAAGTAATTAATGCGGGGATAAGGTTATTGGGGAATTAATGGGTAATAAGGTTGTTGTAAAATTAAAGAGGGGGATTGGAGAGAGGAGGATAAGGAACGGATCAGAGGACTTGAAGGGGGGTGTCATTTTGGATTGGAAAATTCTGCAAGAGGTAGAGGAGGAGGAGGAAAATTGAGAGAAAAATAATTTTGGAAACTCTCACAAGGGACTGTTGTTGTTGATAACTTTGGGCTTGGGGGCCAGGATATTTTTCCCTATAATAATTTAGAGCAAGATATTTATAGTTTGAAAAATGAAGGTAATATCCTCATGCTTGGAGGCTTTAATGCTAGGAATGAAACTAAACAAGATACTAATTTAGGCATTGATTCCAACCATAATCCTTTATGGCTAGATGATGACCTTGTTTTATCTAATAGCTACAAAAGAAACTATGAATACCTAATTGATAATTTATGTGGTATTGGGCTGGTCAAGCTCTACACCTCAGGAGATTTGTCTTGCCAAGAGAGTTCTCCTTAGTAAATTTTATACTTTTTTGAGCTAATGAAACTAAATCTAGAAAAAGGTTGTGAGTCCATAGCTAAGCTCTTTTCAGACTCTTTAAAATTGAAAATATTGTTGAGTGATGTTGTCTTTGTCACACCCGTTAAAATGGTTTTGAATAGACGTCTTTTCAGTGCTAGTTTATCCCTTTTTCGAACTGATTATATTATTTCAGAAAAGATACCCCAATGGAGTCTTCTTTTATGTTTTTTCAAACTCTGTAAATGTGAAAAAAACTATCGAGCTTACCTTCTCTCGGCACATGAAAAATACATCAAAGGGGGTTTTGTCGTGTCTTGCTAATCAAATTTGCATCTTTTCATCTTTGGCCTAATGTCGACTCCATGTTTCTCTCAATTGAACCTTTGAAGAATGTCTTATACACAAGCCTTGTAGCACTTTGCCTCTGCGACCTAACACCTTGACCCATGGAGGAATTTTCCTCGAGTGTCATTTTCCTACACATGTCTCCTTGCTCTAAAAATTTGTATGTTCCTTGTGCTTGGAACTAGTATGCTTGAGACACTCACTCCTCCTTTGTAACGTACCATTCTTTTATTCTTTTTCAATCTCTTTAAAAAATTGAAAAAGACAATCAAAAATCCCAAAAAGAGGGGACGAGAAATATATATTCTTTTTTGGCAAAACAATGAGTTGCCTTTGGACAAAGAACATCCTTTAGTTTGTTCGTCAAGATTTGGGATCTAATATGACCTTAGGAATTTGTTCTCGCTACATAGAGGTGTGTCCTCCTCCGTTTGGTTACTCTTCCAAACACATGGAGAGTTTATGTTGCCTCCTACATCGTGAACTTATGTCGATGTCATGCTAGATGAGTTTGATCATCTTTCATGCTCTTTTCCAAGGGAAGTTTCACCCATCCTGAGTCGGCCTTTCTATAGTTTATTTCTTTCCCTCATGCCCGACCATCCTAAAAGTCCAATCAAGTCCTTGTTCGAAATCAATGAAGTTCTTTGCCTGATCATTGAGATCCTCTTTTCTTTCTCGACGAGTTGTCGAAGACCTCTAGGTAGTGAAGTCATACACTCACATTGTACTCCTACCCAAGTATTACAGATCTTGAATTTGTTGCTCGAGCTATGAAGACCTCATCTCCAGCCATCAGGCATTATTGGCTTCTTGAAGATGGATACTATAGTTGTATGTATTTTATTTTGAGATGTAGATCCATTGTGTATTGCTCGCGGCTAAACTTTATATAGTTATATGACATGGATCTGCAGTGTATTTGATTGACATCCATGATTTATTTCATCTTTAGCATAGGTATTCCTGCCTTAGAGAGACAATTGTTATTTTGCAGATGGAACCTTCCGAACTCTGGTCCCAGGATCACTCGTTTCGTACATTGGTGAATATTTTGTAATGTATTTCGTCCATCAAATGCTCTTCTGACCTCACACATTTGGGGGCATCTGTTATAACCCTAAATTTCTCTACAGATGCATACCTGGCATTTGGCCCTCCTCTTAAAAACTCATTTTTTGAAGATGTATGTGCCCTTCACCAATACTACCCGCGTACATACATTTTTTGCACCAGTACAGCCTATGTACATACGCATGTTGCACCACAACAACCTGTGTATACTTGCAAAAGTTGCAAAGAATTCGTTGAGATTATAGGTTATTGGGTAGTTTCCCAACTAATCCACTACCTATAGCCTGTCACCCAACCGAATAACTATATTTTTGTCATATAAAATGAGGTGAGGTGTTGAGGTCTCATTCCACATCTAGACATAAGAACAGTGAAACTTTGCCTATTTCACATCCCCTCCTTGCCCCAATCATTTGCAACCTTGTTGTGAGAATTGCCTCAAAATTCCTCATTTTTCCATTTTTTGTGCATCAGAACCCATTCCATTTCCCAAGAAGAAGTTTGAGAGGAGAAAGATACACGAAAGTGCACTTGGAGCTTGGTGAAGAAGAGACCAGGCCAAGTTCAAGGAGCAGTAGACAACTTTGGTTGTAAGTGATCATTGTATTATCAATAAAATAAGTACTTTTCATATCCCAAAACATGATGTGTCAAATGTTTGCATTTGATTTTTGTTTTTATTCTAACGTCTAACCCTTATTTATGTATGAAATGTATGTTTGTAGCTTTCTATTGAGTGTCTTTGAATGCAGGCAACCTTTGGGAAGAGGTTTGCAGTCAGCTAAGCTATTGAGCGCGAGAGGATCAACATCGGACGCAAAGTAAAGGTACAATTACCAAATCCTTTTCATTTTGTTTTCCTTGAATAAGTATGGGGTATGTTTGGGGTAGTTAGAGAAGTAGGAGACTTTTAAACAGTTATTGATCTACCTACATTGTAAACCCTGGAGTAGCCATAGGTTTTTTTTTCCTGCTAGCAGTGTCATACTAGCATGTGGTTCACCTTACTAAACTAAACCCTAGAAATCCATTTTCTATAAGAGTATTTGACCCATATTACCGTTGGTTAATTAATTCTAACTTTATAGTTATCCAAATTCAAATTGTGATCAAAGTCCCATAGGACAGTTAATTAAATCTTACATGCAACAAATTCGGATAAATTGGGTCAAATCTGATTATTACCTTTGTTTTTTCTCCAAACTAGCTTGTGGTTTAAGAAATGGATTGCACTAGGCCTACACTACACCAATCCTCAACATGGTTGTATTCAATTTCAAATGGTGATCAAATTCGACAAAGTCTCATATCATGGTTAATTAAATCTTACGTTCAACAAATTCCTATAAATTGGGTCAAATTCGATCCAATTTGAAAAAAACCTATATTACCTTTGGTTTTTTTTGCATAGACTAGCTTGTGGTTTAGGAAACCACAACTTAAGGATATCCCTGTGGTTTAAGAAACCAAAAACCAAAGATATCTAAACCATCAAAATCACCTATAAATACGAGCCAATGTGGACTACACCAACACTTAACATGGCCGTATTCAATTTCAAATCATAATCAAATTTGACAAAGTCCAAGAATCTTACAAAACAAAACCCTCAAAATCCATTATTATTGCTAGCTAGATTTCACCTACACTTGGTTAATTAATTGTATTGGTTAGTTAATTCTAATTTTAGAGTTGATTAATTAATTCTAATTTTAGGGGTATTCAATTTGAAATCGCGATCATATTTGAGAATGTCCCATATCTTACGTACAACAATAATTAAATCTTACCTCCAACAAAGTCGACTTCGAGCTCTAACCGTTGAGGGAAAATCACAACAATGAATAGTCAGCAAACACGCATTAAAGACGTTAATGAACACATGACCCCATGGAAAATGGGGAAACCCTAACTTAAACGGATACCTTGTAAGAACCTTATATGATATGAAGTTGGAGGAAAAAAAATAACATAGATCTCCGGCTAAGAATAGAAAGAGTTTGAAGGGAAAACCAGAAAGGCTGAAAGGTTCTATTAAACTCCAGGTCTCTGTAAATTAGATCTCCAATGATGGCCGAAAGGTTCTGGGAGGATGGAAGATTAATGGAGGTAGACTCGGGTCCAGAATTAGGTATCTTCAAACTAATCTAAATTTCTGTTCCGAAGAAAACATCCCCAATAGTAGATTGAATGGTAACACAGATGCCGCCAAGGCCGATGAGGAGTTTTCGGTAGAGGGTGGGGCTATGGTGACCCGAAGGCCGCACGACAGGCATCTCGGTTCCAATAGCAAGCCCAAGATGGTGACCCGAAGGCCGCGAGCCAGGCCTCTCTGTTCCAAGAACAAGCCCAAGAATCCTCTAACTGGAATCCGTGAGATATCAGACACGATGAAAAGTTGTGTACTGAAGGTCCCCAGTGGCTTCGACATCACAAATATACTGGAAACTTTCATGCGCACTTGCCAACTCAGAGTCTTCGTTATCGGTGGGAGCGGGTATGTCACCAATGTTACCCTGCGGCAGGCGATCACTGTAGGAGGGATTGCGGATCAAACTGGGGTTTTTGAAATTGTATCCCTGACCGGAGCATTCCCACGTCACTCTCGTACCCAAGGTGGTACAGGACTCAAAGTCAGTCTAACAAACGCACGGGGTAATTATGTGGGAGGGACAGTGGGAAGCATGATAGCGTATGGAGAGGCGCTCATTATTTTTGGCGTAGTCAGTGAGAATGCATGGGGTCAATGAGAATGCAGAGGAGATCAAGCAAAGGAGGAGATGAAACCTGAGTGTAGGAAGACATAAGCGACTTTATGAGAGGTGGAATAGTTGTTAACAATATCAGAATGGGATAAAAGGAGCTCTCAACGAACATAAACACTACAATTATTCCTATTGCATCCATGGTAAATGCCATAGATCTTGAGTTGACGACACTCAATGTCCAAGTACCAGCGTGAATGTAAACCAACACCATGCCAAACCTTCACAATAGCTTCCCCATGCGGTATAGATGCCCACCCATATCATATGCATTAATGATGAGAATTAAGAGGGATAAAAGGAGGAGGGTGGCGACACTTTGTGAGAACATGATCATTCATATGCTCTCCAAGTGGAACCCCATTTCGAGCTTGTTTATCACATTTTATTACCTATTAAAAACCCTATTATTTTCTTGGTATTGGAAGTGGTAGTTGTTTTCTTTAACCCCTTTAGATTTGAGAATAAATTTTTGACAAGGTTCTTCTCTCTCAAGGAACCCTCCATTACTAGTTAGAGAAATTTTGAGACCATTTTTCTTAGGAAATTTGGGTAAAATAAAACACCAACAAATTTAGTCCTAGAACTATGAAGAATTAAAACGGATTCTGAAGAATTGTTTAATGAATACAATCAATTCTTAGTTACCCTACTGAAGACGTTTCCATTGAATTATACACCTCTATTTTTCCCATGTCCATGGTGATGTTTGTTAAGAAAGATGAGAAAGCCACCCTCGAAGAAGATTTTCAGGAAGCTCTTAAAGTTGTAAAGAACATGTTGAGTTTAAAAGGGAATCATGGGGCATAACCATCCAAAGACAAAGGTAAAACCAAAGTAACTGTGTCCAAACCCTCAGAAGAGAAGAATGATTTTGATTCCATAGAGATCAAATCTCTCCAATTTAAAAAAAAAAAAACTCTCTAATGAACTAATATATTTGAAGAAGACTTGTGGATAAGGATCTTCAAACTAAAATATTTTTTTTAGATTTCCCCCCAAAAAAGACAAGAGTACTCTCCCAACCAATAAAACCAATCCTTACAAGGAGTATGGGATTACTATGGAATATATTGTTCAATATTTACAAAATTGGGCAACAAAAAATATGACTGGGGTCAAGGATGAAGGAGAGGAAAAGCATGAACAACAAGAAGAGTCTTAGAAATATCCAGGAACATAAGAGAAATAGGTGAACTCATTTTCGGATATCACTTATGATAGAGAGGAATAATAAATAGAGGACATACACTTGTCCCAAAACGATGTAACTACTAGAACTTCAAGCAAGAACAAATCATAATACCCCCAAACACTTCCAATCTTCCCACAACTACCACTTCCAATACCAAGAAAATGTCATCTCTTACCAACCTCACTACTCCCAAC